>CAODLS012598562.1:0-17959 GCA_948243855.1 Flueggea neowawraea
GCACGTATGAGGCGCTCTGAAGTGTTATTCTTCGCTGGGATTAACCCATGTTTTATTTCTGTTGTGGATGATTATATCTTCCAAGTGCACAGATTTTGGCTTCGACGATTATTCCGCATCTCGGACACCCTTGAGGAGTCATTTTGGTTAGTGATGTCTTTTGATCGGGCTTCTTTGATTTTGTTAGATCTTCGTACCAGATTATTGTGGGGTGTTGGGTTGTCTGTATACTCTGATATATTTATTGTATTTAGTTTTACCAGACTATATGATTTGTATACATTTGGTATATATTTATAAATTGAGTTATATATAAATTGTTTTAAATTATTAAATATTTTTCCAAATAAATGTTTTGAAAATTTAATGTTTGGGTAGAACATTTGATTCTTTGGAAGGCTTGTGCAAGATAGGCTGGGTTTCCATAGACGGTCTGACTCGTACGCCGGTCATGGTCCCGATAATTGGTCGTGACAGTGAGTGCCCTATTGTTCGGGCTCGACTTTTTGTCCTGTTAGATGCTCCATATACCGAGTAGTGGGTTATGATCCTGTAATTGAATTTAAAATGGTTCAAATGTTTTCAATTATATTTATTTAATAATTTTATTATTATTAATATTTGGGAATATTATTTTTTGAAACTTATTTTTGTTAAATGATCTTAATTTGTCTAATAAAAATGTATTTAAATAATTGTTTTGTACTCTGAGACTTGTGTAGGATAGACCGAACTTTCATAGACGGTCTGCCCCATACGCCGTCACGGTCCGACTTTGGGTTGTAACAATGAACCATTGTGAACCATTATAAACCAAAAAACATAATCTGGATTAAACATATTTTTTTGGAAAAAAGTCAATTTCTAACGAAAAAATCAAATTCTCCAAAAAAATACAGCAATTTCTCATAGATTTTAAAAAAAATGGCCTTTTTTTATGTGGTAAACATTAAGTTGCATTCTTAATACTTACAAACTTGACATATTATTTTTAATAAGTGGCATTTTTTTGTTATAAAGTTATAATTCTTCCGATTTGTTTTGCTATAAACGCGTGATTTTCCCAAGTAGGGATAGTTGCGCCGGTTCGAACTCATCGGATGCAAATTGGACTTTCAAATTGTAAGATTCAATCGCCATGATGGGCCAACGGCCAAAGCCTACCCAGACTCATTTGCATTGTAGTTGCCAAAGTTGCAGTGATAATTACTTGGTACACTGTTAATACTTTTCAATATTTTGTATTCACAACCCACTTATCTATACTATATATTTATTTTTATATATTTATCATTCACTTTTAAAATTTTAAATTCACTTTTATGTTTTTAAATATTTTTATTATAATAGTTGCTCCTTTTCTTATGCCTCTCTCTTTCTTCATTTGTTTTCTCTCATTTGTTTCTCTTCTCTTTCTTTTCTCTCTATTTACTCTCTCTCTCTCTCTCTCTCTCTCTCTCTCTTTTCTTCTTTTTCTCTTTCGCAGCCTTAAACTTTGTCTCTCTCATCCATCCTCGTCGACCTCCAACTCTCTCCTTCATATTCCTCTAATAAGATTTGCTACTCTCTCTCTCCTCTTTCTCTTTCGCAGCCTTGAACCTTGTCTCTTTCTCTTTCTCTCTCGTCTCTGCTATGGATCTGATTTGTTTTGGTGACGTAAGAAGAAAAGAAGGAAGCCGATTACTTCTTTGACGACGATTAGCATTTCTTAGAAACCCTAACTTCTGCCTTTATCTTTCTTTAAAAAAAACATTTGAAAGTTGTTTGTACTTGTTTATATGTTATTTATAACTATTCAAAGAGTTGTTTATAAGTTGTTTTGAAAGTTGTTTATAAGTGTTTATAAGCTGTAAGTGTTTATAACTTGTTTATAAATTTTTCATATAAATGAACAAACTTTAAACAAATCATAAATAACATATAGACAAGTCTTAAACAAGTATAAACAAATATAAACTTTAAACAAGTCTGAGAAATGAACATACTTTAAACAAATCGTAAACAAGTCTTAAAAAATTTAAATAACATATAAACAAATATAAATAATATATAAATAAGTACAAATAAATATAAACAAATATAAACAACATATAAATAAATATAAACAACGTACAAACAAATATAAACAACATATAAACAGTATTTAACAGTTTCAAACAAAGCCTAAACAAGTTCCAAACAATTTTTTAAAAATGTAATTTCCAAAAATTGGTCTGTTATTGCGTGTAATTTTGAAAAATCTGCCAAAATATTGAAAGCTGGTATAGTGAATTCATAATTTATGTATCTCAGTAACGTGTATATATAACTGGCCCAAAGTTGAATCTATTGTCAAGTTATGTCGAGCAATTGGGGGAGTTTTCACCTTGTATAATATTTATTGAACACGATGTGTAAGCATTCAAAACTAATAGAAAAAGTCAGTTTTTACATCTCGAAAAGTCAGGAAATTAGAATGAAAATGGCTGTAAAAGAAGATAAAAATTAGGGTCATTTGGATTGTGGACATATAGATATAATTTTACATTACAATTCAAAATTAGCGAAACTATTTGAAGTTAGTTTTAATTGTAATTTTGTTTAAACTCTTCTTAATTAGTAGTAGAGCCTCCTATGTTTAGTTTGAAAATAAGCTAAATACAACTTGAAAAATAATTGAATACTAATTGAAAACTGATTGAAAATTAACTTAAAATATTTCTTGCAATAAATCAATTGAAAATAAGTTGCAAACTGATTGAAAACTATTTTAAAATATTTCTCTTTGCAAACCAATTGAAAAACCGATAGTTATAGATGGTTTTGTACTAATTGGAAACCAATCGTACACTAATTGAGAGCTAATTGAATAACGATTACAAACTATCTTAAAATATTTCTTGTCGGAAACCGGTTAAAAAAAGATTGGTGTAGATGTTTTTCTATACTTGAGTTATTATTTGATACACTTGTTTTATTTTTTTTATTTTCATTAATTAGCATTCTATCAAGAAAATGTTATTTGGTATTCATTTGATTGTTCTATACATAAATTTGTATTTTTGGTTTTCAATCAATTTTCAATCTTCTAGTTTTCAATCAGTATTCAATTAGTAATCATTTAGTATTCTATCTATAGAATGTTAATTGGTATTTTATTGGGTATTCTATACATGAATTTGCACTTTTTATTTCCAATCGGCTTTCAATTAAATTCATGTAATATTACTTTAGTTTCTAAATAGTATTCAAATGGTATTTAACCAGTATTTTATACTTTATTTTTGTCGACGGTGGGAGCGTGAATAACATTTGTTCGCGCACTATCTTTGACAATGAAAAGATATCGCAACGTGGTTCGTGATGCAAATTCTGAAAGTATGGTTTGTTAGCTCGTTAAAAATGTAAAAGACGCAAAATTTGTAATTATTTTTTCCCACCTTTGCTTAGCCCTACCTCAAAGGTAGGACTTAGCACAGATCGAGTCGGTTCAATTTGAAAATTTAGAGATATTTGGAACCAAACTGATTTTTGGAGATTTGATTTTCTCCAGAACCAAACCCGAACCGAATCTCTGAAATCTCCAAATTTTCAATTTGGTTGGGTTTAGAGATTCGGTTCAGTTCGGTTCAATTCAGTTGGATCGATTCCGGTTCGGTTCTCAGAGATGTTTTTCAATAGAATTCAATTTAGATACCAAAAATATTCTATTTATCATATCTTAAACATACAAACACATTACAAAAACATAAAATTAAATCTCAAATACAATTAAACATCATAAATACAAAAAATACATTACAACATAAAATTAAATCTCAAATATAATCAAACATTATAAATACAAAAAACACACAACATAAAATTAAATCCCAAATACAATCAAACATCATAAATAAAAAAACACTACAATCAAAGACATCCCAAATACATTCAAATAAACTTTAAGATTCCAATTCCAATTTAGTTAACCAACTAAAGTTGGAAGAATATTTGGATCATTTGTCACCTCTGTAAAAATACAAACAAATCACATTAATTTTCAATTAGATATAAATAATACGTATAAATAAAAAATAATCTAAACATAACAAAAAAAAATGAAAACAAACCTAATTTACAATCATTAAGCTCTTGAATAATTTCTTCAATTTGGATAGGTTTGTTTGAAGTTCTCAACCAATCTTACAAACATATAAGAACTTCAGTTGTAATAGGAGTTATAGAACTCCTAAATTTATCTAAAGTTCTTTCCCCAGTGCTAAAAGCAGACTCAGAAGTTACGGTTGAAGCTTGAATAGCAAAAACGTCTCTTGCTACCTTAGCCAAAATGGGAAACCTAACCTCATTTACCTTCCATAAAGATGAAGTGCTAGCCTCACTTTTTGCAATATAATGCTTTCCACACCAAACACAAGTTGCCCTACTAGTTTCTTTTCCATCTGAATCCAACAATATCTCAAAATTATCCCAAACTCCAGACCTATGTTTTTTAGTTTTAGGTGCATATATACCTTCACTTTCCATTGCATCCTGAATTGAAGACCCAGCTGTGACAGGAAGATCTGAAGAATTGGCCACACTTGGAGTTTTTCGCTTGTTATTTGATTGATTCATCCTACGGTTACATAAAAATAATATAAATTAGTTGTCAAAAAAATAATAGACATATTTAATTAGATTTAATAA
The DNA here is from genome assembly GCA_948243855.1 of Flueggea neowawraea. Lineage (NCBI taxonomy): Eukaryota > Viridiplantae > Streptophyta > Magnoliopsida > Malpighiales > Phyllanthaceae > Flueggea > Flueggea neowawraea. The sequence continues at coordinate 4,669 of CAODLS012598562.1, forward strand.
TAAAAGAAAACTAGAACAGTGATTAATTAAAGCAATAATAGACAAATTCCATTGTTTCTTCCAGCAGACATATTTATATAACTAATAAGCACAGAAGCAAGTTGTCAAGTTGTTGAACAGCTAGCCTTGTGCTAATCTTTCATATATTAAAGGGAAGAAAAACTTAATCTTATACTCCAAAATATACAAGACAAATATTTTTTCTTTCTTTAACACATACAAGATAAATAATTTTGTTTTTGGTATAATTGATCCATTGCCTAAATTGCCGCTTCTATCGCAATTTTATCTTCAGGTTAGCATGTCAATATCCCATGATTTCTATTATCACAATTTTATCTTCTGTCACTACGTTACAAAGATAATAATTTCGTGAATGTTTACACAATATCAACTTTTTGCAACCTATTTAGTACATGGTTATATGTCAAAATTAGTACATGGATGCAAATTGGTGTGTTGCTAATTTCAAATTAGTAGAATTATTGATAACAACATAACTAAACCATTTAAATTAGGAACAAACACCAACCAACTTTTTGAGAGCCTAGATCTTTTATTCCTTTCTGTTTTCATTGAGTTTATAAATACTACTTTTTATAACATGTTAATTGAGAATGGTTACTAATAATGCTTCGAACACAGTATCATTAATGCAGTTGTAAGACAAAATCCAATCGAACTGAGTTTTCTAGTGTTAATGATATTTATAATATTATATAAATACTACTTTTTATAACATGTTAATTGAGAATGGTTATAAATGCTACTTCTTGCCTAAATAATTGTGTATTTTAGTTTGTTTATATTTAATGCAGTTTGTTTAGATTGGTTCAATAGATTCAAGTTGTAGCTGAGTTTACTATAATTTTTCACCACGTCTTAGAATGTTGAAAAAATATACCCAATCTAAACAAACGGTGGAAAATAAAACGAAGAGCAAATCACCTGAACTTGAAGATGAAATCAGTCAATGCATTCTTTACTTGAAGACGAAATCAGTCAATGCTTTCACTCCTCTGATGCAACATAAGAAAAAAAAATCATTATTATTATTAGAATTGATATAAAGAGTCGAAACACATTGATTGAAAAAAGAAACGCTAATAAAAATGAGATGAAATTTCCTAACCAGATTTAAAAGAAATAAAACAAGAAGATGATGCTGAGTCGTTGATGGACGGAGGCTGTGGAGGACGAGGCAGAGCAAGCTGATTGTCAACAAAGAACAGAAAAGTGAGTGTCGCGCGAGGGAGAGTCGACTAGAAGAGAGAGGCTGCTGCGAGTTGAGTGGCGTTGGAGAGGCGAGAGTGAGAACAAGACAGCGAGGAGATGGAAGTCGAAGAGGCTAGTGCGGCAGCGAGAGGCGAGAGAGAGAGCAAATTTAGGGTTCTGCAATTAGGTGTGATTTGAATTTTGGGAATGGCCGATTGAGTTTACATTTGACATTTCTCTTTGTAACGACATGCCGTATTGTCGTTTACATTTGAAATTGAAACGAATTGCATCGGCCATCATATGTATATAATTGTTGAACGACTATATTTATTTTAGATCTTCAAATATTTAGTTATAATTGTTCATATATATATATATATATATATATATCTTTGAATATTTTTGTACATCTTTGAACACTTCCGTACACCTTTGAATATCTTAATACACTTTTGAACACGTTTGAATATTTTTGTACATCTTTCAACACTTTTGTACACCTTTGAATACCTATGAACACTTTTATACACCCATGAACACTGTTGTACACTTTTGGATATCTTTGTACACCTTTGTATACCTATGAATACTTTTGTTCACCTATGAATATCTTTGAACACTTTTGAAGTTCAGTTAATTGAACATTTTTGTACACCTATGAATATCTTTGTACATTTTTGAATATCTTTGTACATCATCAAAATTTGAACACCTATATACACCTTTTAATATTTTTGTACATCTTTGAATATCTTCATATACCTTTGTACACCTATTGATATATCCTAAAATACACAATTATTTAGGCAAGAATTTATACATTTTCGACCTATGATTGAATGTTTAATGTCATATTTACACACTTTTTGTGTCGGGTTTAGGTCTTGAATGATTTGGATGAATTTGGATTGGAAATGCAAAAAGGCGACGAAAAGCGATGTGAAAACGGGAGGCAGAACAGTGGACCACGACTATGGCGGCAAGGCCACTGTCTTGCCACGGTCACCACCACACTGTGGTGGAGCAGCAAATTTGCACAAGTTGGACAGGCAATGGCCACGACTGTGTAAATGGCCTTAGTTGTTGGGCGTGGTGGAACCACGGTCTGGTGCCACGACTGTGTCCCTTGACTGTGACCACCTAGCAGATGACGAAAAGAATGGCGGCAATGACTCTTTTGGTGGATAAAAGGCATACATTTGGGGCATTTTTGGACACAAGTTTATTAGGCTTTTACCACATGTCAAAGGATATAAATATCCCATCTTATTCACTCTTCCACACACTTTTACACTGTACACTTACACTCTACATCTTTTATTTTGGAAGAACACATTTCTTCTTGTTGGTTAAGAGCTTTCAATTAGGGTTTGGAGGAGGGAAGAGGAGAACTTGAAGGCTTGAGGATTTCTATACATAATAAATATTGTTTTGCTTGATCACCATAATGATATTAGTGACAAATTTAGGTAAAGGATTGAAAGATGAAGCCTAAATGAGGTTTACAAGCATTGAAATTACCATACTTAGGGTAGACATATTCTTTGTTGGTAGGGTGTTCAATGAAATTCCCGAATGAACTTAATGAGTCTAGTTTACTTAGGTGAGACCGAAATGACCCTCTTAATAAATGTAGACATAGATTAAATGAACTTGAAAGAGGCTTTAAATGAAATTAGCCAGAGAACACTCATTCCATAAAAGAATCCTTTCATAAGTATAACAAGTAGAAGTCTTGGCCGAACCTGAAAAGCCCTAACTTCTTATCATATATTGTTTGCTTTCTTTTCCAATTTACGTTGAGTATTTATTTTATTACATCGTAGTTTCTCATTAAAATATAAAAAAATTCAACTATTGAACTCTTATTTTCTTGTCATGAATTGATCACATTAGCAAACCGTTCCCGTGGATTTGACACCCTAGAGATAATCCCAAGTGAAAACTACATTGACAACCGTTCACTTGCGGGGAGTCGATCATCTATGAATACCTTTGAACACTTTTGTACATATATGAACACCTATGAATACCTTTAAACACTTTTCAACACCTATATAGTATATACACTTTTGAACACTTTTGAATATCTTTGTACATATTTGAACACCTTCGTACACTTATGAACACCTTTGAACACCTATGAACACCTTTGAATACCTTTGTACACTTTTGAATATCTTTGTACACCTATGAACACATTTGTACACATTTGAACATCTTTGTACACCTATGAATACTTTTGAACACTTTTATACACCTATGAATACCTTTAAACACTTTTGAACACTTATATACATCTTTGAATACCTTTGTACATCTTGGAACACCTTCGTACACCTATGAACACCTATGAATACCTTTGAACACTTTTAAGCACATATATACACATTTGAATACCTTTATTCACCTTTAAACACCTTTGAACGCGTTTGTACACCTATGAACACCTTTGAACTCCTATGGACATTTTGTCTACCTTTGAACACCTTTGTACATCTATATTCACCTTTGAACACCTAATCGCGTATATATACCTTTGAACACCTATATTCACCCTTTGTTCATATATGAACACCTATGCACACATTTTGTTCCTATACATACATATATATATATATATATATATATAATTGAACAATTATATTAATAATTATATAATTATTAATATAATTGTTCAATTGTACATATGTATATATATGTGAGTGTGTGTGTTATTAATATAATTGTTCAATTGTACATATATATATGTGTGTGTACATATATACATATATGTATACACACATATATATGTATATATGTGTGTATATATGTATATATATGTGTATATATATATGTATTTTCGGTTCTAGTTTCTATTCTTTGGTTCGGTTCGGATATTACTTAAGACCTAGACTTGAACCAAATAAAAATTTCGGTTCAATTCGATTCGGAGAAAGTAAAAAGTCAACGGTTCTTTTCGGTTTTGGTTTTATTCGGTTCGGATATTTAGTTTGGTTTGGTTATCTCCATGACTCGTGTTCAGCCCTAGTCTCCAGTAGAGGTCTCATATAGTCTTCAGGTCTCCGAAGTCTCCAAATCACATTTTTTTTATAAAAATTGATTTAATAAATTCTCGATATAATATTTTTTTTTTCAAATTAAATGTATTTACAAGTCTTCATAAAAGGTCTCTAGAGGTCTTCAAACGTCTCCAAAAATCTTCAAAGGTCTCCAACCGTCTTTAGAAGTCTCAAGTGAAGGTCTCCGAACCAAACTTATTTATTTTTTTTACTAATAATTAATTAGGTCTCCAATAAAAATTAACAAAAATCACCATAAAACATACACATTGCAAACTATTTTTCACATTAAACAATAATAAAATAATTTTTGCTGAAATTTTCTTAATGACAGGGGAATTTTTGTAAATTTTGAATTATGACACAAAATGGAGCAATTATGATTTGGAAAACCCTAGCCGTCACCTTTGATTGATCTGCCACTACGGTTCGGTTTCACTTGCATCGCGGAGAAGACAACAATGGTGAAGACCAAAAGACCGAGACTGTCACAACCCATTTTTGGGACCATGACCGGCGTACGAGGCGAACAGTTTATGGGAGCCCGGCCCATCTCACACAAGACTCATAGGATCATAAGCTCTATTCATTCAATTATTAAAACATTTGCGGAAAAACATATATAAGTATATGAAAATAATATTCATCCATATATATTATATGAAAATATATACAAAGCGATCTAATCGCAAAATATTGTATAAAAGTTAAATACAAAAACCCCATAACCCTACAACATATCGGTATGGAGCATTTACAACATCAGACGTAGCCCGACAAAAAGGATGCTGCTAACCAAGAATATCTTTGTGTCTCATTGGGCTAGGAGATGTCCGAAGGTTGCTGAGTCAAGTCAACCTGTCATCATAGAAACAAGACAACATAGAGAAACAAAGGGGTCAACCCAGTGAGTGAGGGATAACACTTCAGATTGCCTTATATGTGCCTCACAAAGACTGGTTTGAAAACTATTTAAAAACTATCACATGCAGTATATAACAGGTATACATATATACACACTATATACATAGTATGATTTTCAGGAAAGACGTTTCTAAAACGTTTGCACCAAAAACAAACACATACACTTTAGTAAAATATTATCCGTAGTATTTCATTTTTCTGAAAAACATCATATACTTATCATGGGACCATATAAATCGTGGTGTGGTCTATGCCACTTTCCCACCATATTATGATTGTGGTCATGCCATCGATCCATAATCCAATCATGTGCCATTGTCAGAACTACATGGCTATTGTCTACCTCGATAGTTAGGTTATCACATGCGATGGTATACCAAAGGCTACACACCCCGTGGCGAAGGTGTCCCACAATCAAAACATAATCAAAACCATGCATATATCATCGTCAAATCATGTACAAAACATATATATCAATATATATATGTGTCATTCTTCAAAACAAATCTGTGAATATTATTCACATACTCTTTTTCATATAAATAACCAATCTGTAGATTAGTCCGATTTTAAACATGTGTTATAAACATCAAAAATAATATAAATTTCAGAGACACAGCCTATGTGTCTAAAGCTGTCATCCACTCACCTGAATGTCCAAACTCTAGGAATCCAAATCAAGCACCGCTGGTGGGTGGCTACTGGTGCTGATAAGCACAAGATGCTGTAACAAATACAACATAAGAATCATCAAATATGGTACTGTGGTCATACCCAAAATGCGTGCAATGTAATGCATATGCAACCCTCAGAGATAGCTCAAAATCCCCCAAATTAATCAACTAAAAAACGTCACAATTTGGTCTCTCAGAACAACTGTTTACTCGAGTTACCCAGAGCTAACTCGAGTTAACTGATGTCTGATTTACTCGAGTTAACCAATGAATAACTCGAGTAAATCATGCCTTACTTTACTTGAGTAAATCATGTCATATCTTACTCGAGTTAACCCAACATAACTCGAGTAAATCTGAGCTTATCTTACTCGAGTTAATCAAACATAACTCGAGTAAACCACTTTTCCAGATTATCCAACTCGACCAATTACTCAAATCGACCGATAAAAATCATTCTTAGACCACTACATATACTCTAATCATCCTCTTGAACATGAATCTATACTCCGATCCATCAAAACAACACGAATTCTCACCAATTGCCCTTAACCTGAATTAAACCTAGAACCTACTATACATGATCATACAAAAAAATGAGAAAAAAGAGGATTAGAGACCCAATCTTACCTCAAAAAACCTAAAGGAAGTGTTGAGGAATAACTTGAGAGAGATTTGAGGCGTCTGAGAGGAGTGGATCGGAAAAAATGAAAACTTGAGGGCGGTTTCGGGTCTTTAAAGACGAAGAACACCGACTCGTCGTTCCCAGATAACTCGAGTTACCCAATGATATAACTCGAGTTATATGGACCTTTTATAACTCGAGTTGCAATTATGGATAACTCGAGTTATATAAGGGTCACACAAATTGAGTTACCTCTAACTCTAACTTGAGTTATTCACTCTCCAAACTCATTACTCAAGATTCCAGAACACAATCCTACATACTTATTAGCTTAATCAACTATCAATCTAAACTCTCATCGCTATAGGGAATATAATTGAAAAGGGCGAAATATTACAGAGGCGCTACGAGAGTGACATGGAGAAGAGACACTATGACAAAGAAGAGACAACAGAGACGCAGATTTGTGAAGAGAGAATGTCGTGGATGAGAGAAGATGGCGGCGGGATGGGGGATAACTAAGGGTCGAAAACAAGAGAGAGAGGCGACAATAACATAGCATGTGAGAGAGCACGGAGAGAAAGAGTGGTGGGTGGCTGAGATAAGGAGCGACGGGCGGCAAGAGGGATGGGGGAAGCAAAGACAGAAACAAAAGAAAGATAACGACGACGCGAGGGAGGGATGAGAGAAGATGACGGAATGGAGCGAGAGAGAGGAAAAGAGAAGGTGAGTGATGGCGGTCAGGGACAGAGGAGAGGGGAGAGGAATGACGGCTAGGGTTTGGATGGAGAGGAAGAGAGAAAGGGAGAAAAATGTAGAAAGAGAAACTGAAGATAGATAAAAAATTTGTGAAAATAAGAAGAAAAATTAGATTTTATTTAATATTGAATCTGACATTTTAAAAAATAAAAGTTTTAAAATGACTTTTTTAAAAATTAAAATTAAGGGTGATATTATTATAAATCAAAATTTTTAAAGTGACACCTAAGATAATTAATTCTTTTTCTTAGGGAAAAAAATTATAGGCTTTCTTCTTGTGCTGGGCTTTTCCTTCTCGGCCACGTGACTACGAACTACTGAAACAGATCTGAAGCCGACATAGTTCCATATTCTATTCATAGTGGACTGGGCTACTTGGCTCTAAATATTCTACTCTGACCTATTGGGCTCCTCCCTTGCCTTGTCAAGTCCTAGTGTACTTATTTTTGGTACTTTTTAGGTGACTTTTGGAGCAACTTAACGGCGAAAAAAAACCAAGTGGTAATTACTCGGTACACTAACAAGGTTTTGTAAAATTTATTTTATATGAAGAATTTTTACATATTATAGATTTATACGGGTCATTTTAAGAATTCATGAGACTTTTCAAATCACACAGCGTCTTGTTTATATGTTGTTGATATTTATATGTTGTTGGTATGTTTTTGATTTGTTGTTGATGTTTTCTATATTTGCAAATTCAAAAAATATTGTTTTATATGTTGTCGATATCTTTGTTTATATATTGTTTATATGTCAAAAATAACATATAAACAAAATATCAATAACATATAAACAATATATCAACAACATATAAATTACAAATTTGTTTACATATTATTTTCAACATATAAATAGTATATAAATAAGATATCAACAATATATAAACAATATTCAAATAATATATGAACAAAAAACAAAATATAAATAACATATAAATATCAATAATATATAAACAAATCCATATATCTGTAATATTGATTAGTGAGCCGCGCGTTTAAAATTTAAAAAATGTGGTACGTGAATATGTAATTAATAATTTTAGACTACGTAAATATTTAATTGGTCCAAAACCAATCACACCCAAATCTTCATTAAAGTATCTTTGCTTCTCAAGACATTACATTTGGAAGATGGTTTCTACTACGATTGATGTCTCAGTCGCATCTTCTTGACATTCATATCATGAAAATGTTTTCATAAGGTAGTTGTCAAATATCAGTAGAATGACACCTAATTAATTGGGTGTTAAAAGTGTTTATTGTCTGGTGAGTCCGTATGTAGACCGACCTAAATCTAATCACCTCAAACATGATAGTGAAAGCAAACCAATAGCTTGGAAATGCTAAATGTTGGTCAAATCAAGGTCGACAAACACTATGTACGAGCGTTCTCTGAGACCCAAAAGGGCTATTCGCATTTTCTTCAAAACCATTACTGTTAACAGCCATTGTCATTTCACCCGTTTCAACGTTCTTGTTCTTCATTATCTTGTACCCAATTCCAAAAATTTGAGGAGCTTGAGCCAAGCTGAGAAGCTTAGCTTAATTGTAAAGGCGTATTTACTTAAACTCTATCCCATCTGAGAATTTGACTTGAAAAGAAATTATAAGCTAAATAAGAATTTGTTTGGTTCAATTTTTTAAAAAATCACTTTTTAAAAAATTATTTTTCAAAAAATAATTTCTAAGAAGTGTATAATTTTTGCTTGGTTGAAAAAAATATTTTTTTGAAAAGTGTAAGTTTCTATGCTTGATTAGCAATTGCATTTCTTGCGAAGTTAACCACAAATTTCAAAATATAAGCACAAAATATTTTTATGATTTTTTAGTTAACTTCTTGACTCTACTTAAGTAATTAACTTCATATGGTCTAAGGGAAGTCCAACGGTGAACTTTCCAATAATTTGAGGGATTTTTTTTTAAAACTTTTTTGGGTAGTTCTACTGATCTCCTCTAATGCCATTAACCAAGCAAGCCTTAATACAATGTAATACAATAAGGTATGTTTTGTTACACAAAATCTTTTTTTTTTTACATTCACGAAAATTAAACTTGGAAACATTTTTTAATTTTTATTACGAGGACTCTAATACTAATCAAATCATGTGTGAGATTTGAACATCTCTACAGTGTTGATGGTAATTGGTAAGGTAGAAGCCTTGGGGAGCAAGGATTAATAATGGAAAAAATTTTTGCTACACTTGATGTATGACTTTTGTCATATACTAAGCCAATGAGAAGAGAGATTTTTCATTGAAAAATGTATGCAGAATGGATCCATATGAAAATTGTATTTTTTTATTAGTTTGGTGTATGACAAAAGCCATACACTAAGTGTAGCCAAGAAATTACCTTAATAATGATGTGTAGTGTATTGGGAAAAAAAAGGTGGAAGGTAGAGAGAGGAAGAGAGAGTATTCTTTAATTAGGAGAGGAAAAGAGAAGATTGAAGAACTTTTATCTAATCATGCCTTAGAAAGTGATGACAAAGAGGAAAGTGAATATGCTTCCCCCATGATTAAAACTATCTGCTATCTATTATTATTCCACCTCCACTTCCACTTCCACCGCAAACCCTAGCCGATCTCAGCCCTGTCACTGCCTGCCCCTCTTTATTCTGCCTTTTTCTCCACCTTCTCTTTTCTAAAAAAAGGGTTAAAAATGTGCATTCAGATATGAAATGAACATTCAAAATTTAATGGAAGAGTGACTTTAGCAGAGTTCAATCATCTAACACCACCCTTATTCCCTATAAAGCTGTTTTTTTCTCTCTACTTTCTTTTTTTCCTTCTTTCACTTGTGGGGTATCTGTGCCATGATATCTCTGTTTGGCTTACCTCCACTATCTCTTTTGCCTTTCTTTTTCTCATCAAATCCCTCAACTATTATTATTATTATTTTTCTTTCTTTTTTTTGGTTTCCAAACCCAATTTATATTCTCCATTCTCTTCATCCGTCAGAGTTTCTATTCCATATATTTAAATTCAGCATGCACTTTTGTTATTTATTATTTATATGATCTATGCATGCCACAGTTCCCGACTCATGTACGAGGCTGTTTAGTTTCTTGTTTGCTACTCGTTACAAGGGTCCCCATTATATCTCCATATCTTAGCTTGTGCTCTTGACTCTTGTCTTTACCTTGTTTCCTCCAAGTTTATTATTTCTCTCTCTCAAAATTTCCATCTATTTCCTATAATATTATCAAGTATATTTTTTCTTGACATTAATAGTTAAGAAATTTTAAATGATCATGTATATCTTTGGTTAAATCAAGGAGTTGCTCTCTGATGAATGATCTTTTCTACTTTCTCTATGACTTGTATACTCTGATTAAGCAAGATTTTAACTCTAATGTCCAAAGTGTTCTTCTAGATACGCAATCGTCTCATATAATTACTTCTCGCTAGTTCTATCTGCTTAGATAATAGCGAAAGCACAATCACCAGTCTATAGTAAAACAAAACTAAATTCATGGCTTTGGTTCCACTTTTGGCAACAATGATCCTAGCAAAATAAACCCATTTTTAACGTACGTCTTTGTCCACCCTTCTAACGATATCTTTCCTCAAAAGGACAACTGTTCCGATGTATTATCCTACAATATTAGTTGATTCCCTAAACTAGCTTAATCCGTATTTCACCAGAATAGCCATATCTAGTCGAACAAATTAATTGCTTCATCTTGATGAGATTTCATTAAAAAATTCAGCCACTCGTTTTCAAATGGTAAGCCTTGATTTACAAATTACAGTGTTGTACTAAACTAGGTCGTGATTGGCCACTTGATGGTTGGGTGTGCGAGTTCGGAGTTGTAGAACATGAGGTAACACTCAAAAATCTGAGATGTGATTAGCATAAATATGGGAAGGTGCAGCTGAGAGACAGGAGCGGTTAGCCAGGTTTGGATTACGGGCCAGTAGTGGTGTGTGCTGGGTTTGAGTGATCTACAGCTGATAATTCACAAGCTTTTTGGTTGATATGATTGAGCAGCCAAAAGGGTTTTCTTAGTGGATTATTAGGTGGCAATAATATCCGTATGATTATATGAAATATTGAAAAATTATTCCAAAAATATAGTTAAGGCGTATACAGAAAACTAGACAGCCCGGATCCAGGCATGCACTGCAAATAATTTGAGACAGTTCCCCAGGAAGTGATAAATCATGACCCTCAGATCAAAATATTTAGATAATACTAGTCGAATTTCGATGAGGGTAGATTGCCATTTTCATAACTTGCATTATTGGTAGTCATCATAGTGGAAAAAAAAAACAAAAACATGGCACTTTAAGAAGCTGCTTTGTGAGTAATGGCCGTAGGAGGTGGGTCTTCATATATATGCATGAAATGATGGTGGTGAGGATGATGGAGGGACCCTAATATCAAAGCTTTTGATCATCACAAAGGAATCCCTTGGATTGAGGAGTATTAGTAGCAGCAGCCTTGAATTGTGGGACCCTTTTGAGCATTTTTGTTAACACCTTTTTTAATTTTAATTTCTTTTTTTTTTGGTTGTTTCTCTCCTTCTTTAACGTTCATCAGTGACAGTATATGAAAAGAAGAGATTAAGAGAAGAAAGGAAAATAAAAAGAAAGGAATGTGATGTGCATGTGATCCAACAGTCTTTATGTTCCCCTCTTCTTAACCCAAAACACTAAACACACAAATTCTTCTTCTTTGTGTGGCTTTTTTGACATTCGGAGGGGTCAAGTTCTTTTTTGTTAATCATGTTTAGGTCATAACAAAGATGTGGTTGCTTGTACTAGACCAGTAACGCAGTAACGCATGTTTGCCTTTGTATCTAATCATGAACAGCCACCGATTAAAACATGCCATTGTTGGCATAAAATGGGTCCAAACTCCAGTCACCACCATTTGATCTCGCAGCAACATTTGTACTGAATATACTAATATATACACTCAATCTATTCAACGTCTCTTTAGTAGTACATGCCAAAGTTTGTGTAATTTATAGTAGGAACTTTCTCACGTAGAAGATGAATATGAAAATGGGTTTTCTTTAACAAAGAAGAAAGATCGCACAAACTAAAGGAAGGAAAGAAAAAGAGGAGGAAGAAAGACACCTCTTGCCGTTCTCCCCTTTTAATGCAACTCTAAAGCATGTTAAAATTAGCTTTCTTTTGTTGATAAGAAACAATAACCCACGCAATTCTTTGTCTTGAAAATTTTCTTGAAGCCCTTTTGGACCTACTACGCTTAGGAGAATTTTTTTGAAGGAAGCTGCTTTTTAATGTCTTTTTTAGAGGAATTCAACTTTTGCATGCACAAATCAAATCGGATTATTCCAAAGTTTTTGATTAGTTTTATACATTTCTCTCCATCTAATCAATCAATTAAAACTACTTTTATTTGTTTAATTTGGGTCAATGTCTGTTTATTTTTTATTCATGTAAATGTATACTTATTTTAAGACATACAGGAATGATTGAGTTAAAGTTCCAACTTTGACGTAATTGGTCACCTTATACTTTGTGAAATTAAGAAGACACTTTCTTTGGACTTTGGAGTTGTAACTTGTAAGATGTAACAAATTAATGTAATGATAATTTTTTTTCATGTGATTCTGATCAAAGGATCCAATATCCCTCGATGTTTCTCTATCAAAAATGGTGGGTTCATCATTTCCTTCTCCGTGGGATGCCATCAAAATTCGCAAGCCTAGTTTTGAGTTCCTTGAAAGAATTAACCTTTTTTTACGCTGCAATACTTGGAGCCACAGATTTTTCTATTACCCATCATCTCATATTCCCTTCACTGTTTCATGCAGAGCTTAGTTATGAGCTTAAAACAAGTCATAATAATACTGATCTGGTCTGTCCAAGATTCTAATCCCATATGAAATGAATACCTTGGTCATTGATACAGAACTGGGTTTAGAAGCATTTAATATGTTAGGATAGCCACATTAAATATGCAATGATCACGCCATAATGTGAATGGCTGCTAAAAATAAATTCAATACTTGGAGATCTAACATTGAAATCCTAACACATACAGACAATG
>CAODLS012598568.1:0-10815 GCA_948243855.1 Flueggea neowawraea
CCAATTGTTTTTTCTTTATTCTCATCTTTTCCTTCAATGAAAATGACTAGCTCATTCTTAATCTTGAAACATCTAATTAATGAAGGTTCTGCAAGTATGAGAAACAAAATCTTGGGTTCTGAAGCATACGCCAAACGGTCCTCACATGTGCCTTTTGACTGCCATTCCAAGATCTCTGAAAGTTACAAATCCCCACATCAAGCTTAGACTTTAAATCATAATATCATTCCAATTTTTCGTGATAGCAAGCTTCAACCCAAATCATATCGCCCACAAGTAGAAACATATCCTGAAACCTCTCCCTGGAATTGAACCTCATCAAACAAAGGAATCCTTCGACCCTGTTTATGGTATAGAAACATAATCTCCCAAACCACGTTACTGTGATCTTTTGATATGATCCTAATTGCATCTGTTGCTATTGCAGTGGTCAAGAGAGACTGACATTTCTAGTGAGGTCAAAAAGTTTGTTTCGCACAAGTGTCGTAGCCTGATGAACTAAACAAAAATAGCTGGTCGACCAATATTATAGTTTTACTGTTGCACAAAACTTGGGTCAATACCAAAAGGTTTACTGTTAAACGAAACTAAAAATATAAACCAAAATCCAAACTCTGCTGACTTTTCACAAAGAATAATTGACTTTTTTCCTTGCAGAAACTACAAGAAGAATGACATTCTACTCGTGCATGAAGTGACACATTGAATACGATCATCACAGTTTCCTACAGAAACTTAAATTACAATTTAAATTAACTTTAATGGTGAAATTTAGGAACTGTCCTTCGCAAAGTAAACTCTCTTCAAACGGATGTCAAAGGAACACACCTGATCTTTGAATGGTAAGAACTAGTGGTTTCCGTGGTTATATTAAGATAAGGACTACTGAAGCTTCCCATAGCGGCAAACAACTTCTCCTTCTAATAGCTTTTCTACGGCATCTGAAGGAAGCCTGATAATTTCTAATGTCTTCTCCCACACTTGATATGACGTCTCAATGTTGTGTGCTTCTTCTGAAGGATTTGCTCGACAATCTTGAGAAATGAACGCACAAACAGGCCAATCATCTGATTTTAACAACTCACAGTATTCTGGAACTTGGGGATCAGTAGCCGAAAAAAGAGCACTCAGGAGCCTACCGCAAATAAGTTACTGTTTAGCATGTTTTCATCCCAGAGCTAGAGAGCAAGTATTCAATATTTCCTAGAAAAAGATAATATTTTACTTCTAAAAGAATTACTTCAATCGAAAACCTTCCAAGAACTTACAACCCACTTCATTTTCTAATGATTATAAATGACAAGCAAGAAATTAGCTCATGTTTGATGCATCACGTTCAACTTATGACATGTATGTTTTCCCTTTTGTTTTTTGACAATTCTTTGGTCAACTTACATTTCCAAAAAATGGGACCCAAACACAAATAGAGATGAGAACCTACTACACCACATACATTACCACCGTCTACCTTCTAACCTATTCTTATAGTCCCCTTTGGGCTTCAGTCAGCTTATGTCAGGATTCAAGTAAACTCATATTATCTATTGAATCTCTAAAGGGGGTGCTAAACGTTATATTTATTGCTAATCATTATTACTTTCACTCTAAAAGAAAGATTTATGAATGATTCCTTATGTAATGCTATTTAAAACCATCAATTCTATTTTTCTTCAAAAAAAAATCATAAACTCTAACAGAAAATACACTTAATCCATTACTATTGACCTGAAGTCAAACAAATTGACTCATAAGAAAATAATAAAAATCTTTACCAAAAAAAGTCGATCATTAATATCATCATTTCAATCACTAGGACTCCATCACATAGAAGAAGATGCATTTTCTGGTCATCGTTTAGAAAAAGAACAATAGAAGTTGACACACCTTCTTGAGGACTAAAGACAAAATAAGGTATTAGATGGTACGCTGCTTGCACAAGTTTAGGAAGATCCCGTGCCTGCATATGAAAGCAGTAGAATGAGAAACAAGAAAGCACCTTATAAAGCCAACTACAAAACTCACAAAGAAAAGAGAATAAGCAACACTGAAGCCCAGAGCGAAATCGTATCTGCTTTAAGGACAAAGTAATAAAAGAACTGCAAGAAGAGCTTTTAGAAAAGAAAATAAACAAGCAAGAGGTGCAACTCTAAGATATCAAGGACAGACATTTGGCATGAAAGCCCAAAGCAATTACACCAGCTAACCAGGAACCAATGGCAAGTAGAAGAAATAGAGAATCCGCAGCCAAATTTACGAGCAGCATGGAACATGAAAAAGATGATAGAAGATGCTCTGAAAACAATGAACAAAAGAGTGGAGCAGTAGAAGTAAAATATAAGTTAAACAACTAATCACTTTTCATTCTAAAAAAAAACACTTGAGAAGTCAGAAGAGCATGTCCTAATTCTTAAACTTGAATTATTTTCTTCCGTCATTAGATAATCCATGAAAGTAGTTTCAGTAAAAGCAATGGCCAAAAGGTTTGATTTTTAAGTTACTTCACATCATTGTGCAATTGTTAAAAGAAAATAAGCAAATAGCAAAAAGCCATTTGAATAATAGTAACCATTAAAATTTATTTCTAACCCAGGTTATATTAATAAAATTATGCAGTGGTTAGCAGATAAAGTAAATGAAAAAATCTATTTAGTTGCAGATGCATTTCTTAAGCTATTGATATTTGGCGAGTACAGATGATATAATGACACGTGGGCGTATCTCACTGGATCAGTGAGTATACAACATCATAACATGAAGTTACTATAATTAATGATGAGATTTTAAGGCTATGGTCCAAAGAATCATAAGCATTTGGATGAAATACAACTACAGTAGACATAGAAGAAGCCAGGCATTCAAACAATGTATAATTAATTATACAAGTATCATGAGTTGAGGTTACAATGAAACATCGTATCTTTTGTATTATGAGTTGAGGCTATCGACCCTCATAAACACTTGGATTCCAGTATGAGTTGAGTAATTTGCGTACACATTGACTTCAATTTTGCATTTGAAACACATTTGTTTTGTTTTGTTTTGCTTAATTTGAATGCGTACGATATGCGAAAATTCCTATTTTTGTTTTTAAAAATTATTTAGAATTTTGGAATTGAAATGATATTGAATATGATAACTTATAATATGGTTTTCAACTTTCTATGCATATAAGGATTATGATTTTAATATGGCAGGGATACCCTCCATCTGTGGCAGCCAGATTTATGACGACCTTAACATGACAAAGGGTTTCCGCTTTCCTTGAGTAGCTTATTGTAATTCTTTTCTTTATCACATTGCCCCATCTGAGTTGTATTAACTTTTCAAACCTTCTTTTTCTTTTTCTCTTAATAATACTACGAGACTTGGAGCATGAAGAGGTCGCTAATGGAGTGTCAGCCTAGTTGGGATGTCCGAGTGCGGTCATTGATTCCGGTGTGTCTAATTTCTATTAAAAAAAGGATTATGATTTTAATATGAGATTTTAGCTATTGCATTGGTATGTGATTTTGATTTTGAACAAAATTGAGTTTTGATGGTTAAATGATTGGATATTAAATCCATTCATTAAATTTGTCGTATGGTTTAAATGTTGGTTTGTGAGAAACCAAAATGATTTAGAGAAGTTTTTGTTTGTATGTACGAAGAGCATATGCATGTTCAATTTGTTTCCATTATTGCTTCAGTCAACAGGATAAGTATTTACTAGATTACTCTATTAGCAGAAGTAATTGATTATCACAAGTTGCAATTTCGATTTTGCAACCACTGTGTTTAATTTTGGCTCCTCATGTATATGTATGTATATGAATGTGACAATTGAAATATGAATTTCTAAGAAAATAGAATTGATTTCCATATTGAAATATGATTAAAAAAGCAGGCCTTTGTAACATCAGAGGATTGCTTCATCTATTTTGATATAAATATTACATAAGAATTCAAATCGTATTTGTTTAATTTTTCAATTTATCAAATTTGTATGACTTTCAAGATGAAAATTTTTGAAAAACGATTATTAAGTGTTATTTCAAAATAAACTATACGCATAATCCAATGTATAATTGTTACATACATGTTGAGCCTCAATCACCTCCTCACCTGTTTTCAGTCTTGCAGATTTCGGTCCCTTCCTCCAGAGAAAATAGCAATAAGAATAGGTACGTGTATTTCTATATTTTTCATCATATGAATACGTGTATATAGTACAATAGTGTAGCTAAACTAGGAAACTAACAGTTGTACACTAACGGCTAACATATGTGATTTAGCTAACTTATAGGGACTAACTTCTCCACTCAATCTCCTAAATCTTATCTTCCAACACTTCCTAATCCTGTTTTCCACCTGACTACAGCATATTGGATGTGCTGACTTGATTATAGTACCTATTTTATTTTGTTTAGTTTAACTGTATTAACAACACTAAATGCGCCATAGTATAGTCTGGACCTAAAATCCCTAGTATATGGCAGGTGAATGATTATTTTTGAATTGAAATTGATATCATCCTTCATGGTAATGAATTATTAAATTGCCGTTGTGTGTATTGTGTTTGTTAGTTAAAATAGTTCTAAAAGGCTGACGTGTGAAGTTTGTTAGGATTTGGATGATGTCTCCATAAGGAAATTCTGTAGAGGAGACTTGAGTAAAAAAACAAGTGTGCATGTAACAAGCAATTGTTGGCTAGGGAGAGAAATAGGCTTGCAAATTCCTAATCTTGTTTTCATTAATGAAATTGCACACTTCTCATCTCTTTGACCCTAAGTTCTACATAAAAATATCTGTAAGATTCCATAAATATGCTTTCCAAAATAAAAAAGGAAAACTTAAATGATTTAGATCTTACAACATTTGTGTGGACAATTCCAGGAGAAACAAATATAACACTGATTCCAGCTTCAGCAGGTAATCACCTATGCAGAACACTACTAAACATAACCTGCAATACAAGGACCCACATGTTACTAATCGTATACATGAGTTAACCAATGAAACAAGTGAAAGATAATGACTTGCTACGATAACTGAAAAAGAAGCCTTAAATTATAGTTAATCACCACAGATATAGTTGGAATTCAATGCAAACTTTCAACAGAGAATTTTTTTAAAAAAAATTAAAAGGCAAACCTAGTTCAGATTTCAACTGCATATGAACTCAAAACTCAAATACAAATTCCATGCTAAAAGTACCAAGTGAGACTTGCTATAATCATCACATACAACAATAATTTCTTTTACCCACCTAAAGCTTATTTAAATTAAATAAAAAATTGCAGGTATTTTCCAACTTGTGTCACAAAGTTCCGCACTTACTAATAAATAAAATTTGAGCTTTTTCTATATTAAAATTCACTAGTTTAGTCTGTTATTGAGTTGACATAAACAGGATACACGCTATATATTTGACTGTATCAGTTGAATTATCACTGAGCAGTGCCCAATTGTTATCATGGCAAGACTAAAACCAAAAGAACTAGAGCAAAAAATATATCATTTTTAACCTCAGCTTGTGTATTACAATTATAAGCTTACAACTTCCGTGATGTGAATAGATAAAATTCAAAGTTCATGTTTTTTACTTAAATAAGCCTCATTCCTTAAGAATAGGCATCCTAAACAATAAGATGTGTTGAAACTGAACTGTAAGTTCAACCACCCTGAAGGTCAATAAACAACATATGATGGATAAAAAAATAAACAAAATAGATAGAAACACACAGACACAGAGACACAAATAAAAGTTAAAGAAAAATTTTCCATCAACTTATGAGATGTGGAAAAAAAATAAAAAGAAAAGGTAAATGTTGTATTCCAATAGAAGTCACAAGTCTCCTCTCCTACCTTGGTTACCTTAGTTACCAACCCCCCACAACAACAAAAACACTACCCATGCAAGAAAGAGCATCTAGAGTACAGCAGCATTTGTAGGTCCAGCATTAACTAGGTAGCTGCCTTTCAACATTTATATATAGAGTATGTACTGTTAGTTAAATCATTGGAGCACTTTCATTTCCTTTAAGCACACCAGCAATGTTTCAAAGTAAGATTACTTTATTACAGTGTAATTGGAAAAGGAAAACTGCTCCATGATTATTTTGCACAGTTCTTGAATTAATATTGGACATATAAAGGAGATGGCTGATCCTTTTAGGGCAAATCATTTATCTAAATGTATGGAGAGATTGTATAAACTATTTCAAATTCCAAATTTAATAACTACTTAGAAAAATTAAAAAACCCATTAGAAAAGTTAAATTCCATATACTCTTGGTGGGGACATAATCTCTTCTAAGATTATTCTTAGTGCCTAACCACATAAAAAAAAAACTATTACAGTAATGATTTAAGGAGCATCTGGAGTAATTGCCATTAACTCAAGGGAAAAAACCAGGCTGTACTGAGAAGAAAATCAGGCATCAAATGGGGATATTCTATGTAATCTTTGGCAATGGAACTTAGTACTGAATTCACGTTGATAATCCGGCTAGGAGAACCTTTAATCAGTGATGGCAAAAGCAATATTGAAAGTAATGCTAGAGCCAAATGATTCACTTGCATGTGTTCTTCATATCCATCTTTTGAAAACCTTTGTGGTTCATCAGTCAGTTGTTGCCCAGAAAAGTACAAGGGAATGCATATTGAAAAAATTATCAATCTAGAAAGAGATTAAAATAGGTAATTTATGTTCTGCAGTAGTGATAAGACAAAAAAGGTTATAGGAAACATGACTAATTTTTAAACTAAACATTAAGAGACTGACCATTACAGGAGCATTTGGTTCACAATTTTTGGGTGGGAATGGAAATCGGATGTTTGTGTTTGCTTCACTAAAAATTCATTCACATTCCCATCCTGTTAGGGAATAAGATTATCCATTAACCCTGTAATCTGATTAACAAGAATCCCTATTAATCAAATTACCATTATCTTATAATCAATTTTTAAAGTGTATTTTTTTATCATTTATTTTATTTTCTTTTATCTTTCATCTTTGCTATCTATGGAGATCGAAATGAGTTATTTTTTCAAAATAATTATTAACAAATAATTTAAAATATTTAATTTTTTATTTTATATAATTATTATTAATTTAATTTATTTATTTAAAATAATATAAAAAAATAAAAAATAATCCAAATTTAATCTCAAAAAAACTTGGGCCAACTTATAAATTATCAAATTTTCAACTTTTTATTTGTTCTCATTACTTCTTTTATGTATTTTTTTCTTTTTGCGTTCTTTTTAATTTATTTCATGTATTGATATACATTTTTATCAATTACTTTTTTGTGAAATTTGAGTTTCTATTATATACAATATATATAATGTTATGATTGGTTCCGAATCCATAGTAAATATAAACCAAACAGATTGCTATAGGAATTAAATTCCCATTCCCATAAACTTTTGAACCAAACGACTCCTGATTGTTTTGTGATTCCCAAATGGACCGACCAACCTCCAATGGAAAATATTCCCGCATTATTGATTAGGAAATGCAAAGGTCCACCACTTGCATTCCATGTTTCAGCAAATGACACAACTGATTTCAAGGAGAGAAGATCAAGCTCCATCACCTTAACAATCACAACATTAAAGTATTCATGCAAAATTCAAATGGAACTGAAACTAAGAAGAAATTATCGATGCAAAAAGATCTAAGTCCATTGCAAAGTATTTATTCAAAGGTGGGACCAATGCAAAACGTAAACAAGACATGAAAAAAGCAGAGGATTGTTTAGACTTCAAGTTGTCAACATCATATACCTGAACATTGAGAGGCAGACCCACTCCAGACCATTCATTCTGCCACCTATGGATCAAGTCATGTGCTGCTTTTGGATTCCTCACCGCCATAACAACATGAGCTCCTGCCTCTGCCAGTTGCCTAATGGATAGAAGAATATTGCATAATTAGTTGCTAAAGACATGAAAAATAACTAAAGTTCAAAAAAATAAATAGAGCCTAAAATGTCCCACTTCTTAATGTATGCTGCTCAAGTACTTGACACATTAATGGTAGTTGTTACAGATAACAAACAAGATAACCAGCAGAAAGTTGAAGCAAAAGGAACTGATATAAATGAAGAAATTGATGCATACCATTTCAAGTAATGGTGCATCAACTAACAGCATAAGATTGCATTTAATTATGTCTAATTTAAGAAATACAACTTGAAAATTTTAATAATCAAGTATTATTGTAATGATGAGAGTTTTCAAGTAAATTCCACAAATTAAAAAAACTTTTGTAGATGAATATATCAAAAGCTCAAGCATTTTACTGATTTCAAATTGCTCACCCACATTTCAATTGATAAAAAAAAAAGCCAATCATCACTAACTTCTGCATATGATGAGTATAAGTTACCGAGACAACTAATTATTCTAAGCTCAACATTGTAAACCTATCAAATATTAGTTAGAATTTCCATTTCTCTTCATTAACGTTTTTCGTGTATCACATAAGACCATCCCCGAAGCCATTCTATCCATCCCAGTCTTTCCTTTCTTTCCGAATAAGATGAAGACGGCGACGAGGACTTTGTCATCTCTCTCTGCAATGTTTTAGTACAAACTTAGATCTGGAACTAGAACTTCGCGTTCTCAGGGAATATGATTCCCAAGTGCTGGCACTGTCTGCAAAGCTATTAGTTTCAACGAATCTAATGTGTCACAAAAGTGGCCTTACCCTGGGTTTTAACGATTTTGCCACCAAAGCTAACAGAGAAGAGAAAAAAAAAATGCATAATGAGGATTCATTTACACAAAGAAACAAAAAATTGAAGAAGGCTTTTGTTGTCGGTTAACATATTGAAAATCAAATCAATCTGAAAGAAAATACCCAAACCCTAATTTCCCTAATTTAGAAAATGAAGCTTACCACGGTGAATATCGTCGGTTTGTTAGAGAGGAATTGCTGAATGTTGTCGAAGAGATAGAGAGAGATTGAGAACCGAAAATTAGAGAGGTTTCTTAGAGAGAAATGCAATTTGCAGCTGAAATGGAGAGAGTTTCTTAGAAAAAAGAAAATGGAGAGTTGAGAGCCACAGATGGTGAAGAGCGGCGGCGGAGAAAGACAGTGAACAAGGGCGGCGAAGGAGATAGATGCGAGCAGCTGAGCAGGTGGGCGTTTGAGAGCGAAACGAAATAAATGTGAGATGTATAGATGTCAGACAGTCAGAGTAAGTTCGGAAAAAAAGTCAGAGTATGAGTCGGGGTGTGTGGGTAAGTTAGAGGGGAGTTTTTTTTGGCCGGGGGTTGGGGGTTGAAGGAGGAAAGAAGGGAGTATTTTCTTTACTTAGGTTAGAGTTATTATTTTGAAACCGGAAACGAAAAAACTGATTAAAATTGGAATTGAATCGGAATTGGCCGGTCAAAATCGAAAGATTATGATTTAGATTTTAGTTCCACCCTCTAAAAATCATCGAATCGGCATTTTAAACAGTTGGTTTAAATTTTTTTATTTTTTTCAACTCTATAAATTAAAAATATTTGGAATATAAAAAAAAAAAGAACCAAACTGGAATAGAATTGGAACCGAACCGACAGTTGAAACGATCAAAACCGATTAAAAATGAGTCAAAACCAAAACTAGAATCGAACTAAACCAAACCGGACCAAACCATTGGAATCACAATTTGATTTCGATTCCCCCGTTCCGGGAACTAGAACAGTCGGTTTCGGAATCAGCAACATGTCTAACTTAGCTTGTAGCTCAAAGCAACGTACTTTTAATTGAAACTATGTAGTTTTAACACCTTATTTAATAAATTATATATATATATATAGTTTTGGGATAATTACAAAAAAAATTCAAATAAGCAATTTAAATTTTTAAAACACAAGGGCATTCAAAATGTCTATAGAATGACCATTTATTTTATTTTAATTTCAAAAATACTAAAATTTAATCTTTTAATTGCGCGTTAAAAGTTTAACTACACGTTGACCACGTTTTTAACTACACCCCAGAAAGTTTGACCACACGACAAAATGAGTACAAAACGAGAACAAACTGGTCTTATTATTCTAGATACGAAAATGAGTATAAAACGAAAACAACTCATTATTCTAGATACGAAAATAACTATAAAATGAAAACAACCGAGAATAAACTTAATACAAACGAGTACAAAATGACAATTAATCTAGTACAGATGAGAACAAAATAAGTATGTTATCAACAAATGCTTACTAAAAATAAATACAAAATGAGTATATCTCATAAATATTTTAAAATTTATTTGATCAATTGTACAAAATGAGATAAGAAAAAAAAGTGAAAAACCTTTGGCCTTTTGGAGGATCTGCATCCCTTACCAAATGTACTGAATAAGTAAATGAGATAAGATTTCATAAGAAATCAACAAATTCACCGGGCATTAAATTTCAAGCAACAATTTTTAATTTCTTATCAACGGTACGAAAAGGAGTACTATTTCAGTGCCTCTCACCTGACTTTTGAGACACATCCGTCTCTTCGGTTGGTCTCTAATATCTTCGCGCCAATAGGCTAACGCCAGCTCCTAGCGGGTGTCGTGGTGAGTCTCCTCCGGTCCCCACCGAACAAAGCAACATTCTACGGCGGAGAGTATTTACTTGTATGGTCACGCCCAGCAGGAGTATGCCACTACCGGTAGCCCCAACTCCCTTTTTACAGACAAAAAAAAATCAACATATATATTCAGCATAAAAAAATCTAGCATGCCTGACCTACATTCTCGGATGCCATCTAAACACATATATCCTCAGTTCTCACATTTGGGTTCAGCTTTTACGAGGTGGATGAAATTATTATAGCTAGTATAT
>CAODLS012598638.1:0-12828 GCA_948243855.1 Flueggea neowawraea
ATACTTCAAGGAGTACCAAGGTAAGCTGGCCAAGGTAGCTGGAAGTAGCAAATCAGCATCCATCATCAAGGGCGCACTCTACATATTGAGTGCAGGCAGCAGTGACTTTCTTCAGAATTATTATATCAATCCATATTTGAATAAAATTTATACTCCTGACCAGTATGGCAACTACCTCGCCGGTCAATTCAACAGCTTTGTTAAGGTACGTATATGGCTTCCTATGATCAGAAAACTTCCATACCTGTAGTTGAGCTCATAACATTTTGCTTGTGTAACAGGGACTGTACGGATTGGGGGCTAGGAAGCTTGGAGTAACTTCACTTCCACCATTGGGTTGCCTTCCTTTAGCTCGAACCATTTTTGGGTTTCATGAAGATGGTTGTGTCTCCAGAATCAACACCGACGCTCAGCAATTTAACAAGAAGATCAACTCCGCCTCAGCAAGTCTTCAGAAGCAACTTCCTGGTCTTAAGATCGTTGTTTTTGACATCTACAAGCCACTCTACGACCTGGTCAAGTCTCCCTCAAGTTCTGGTTTTGTAGAGGCAAGAAGAGGGTGCTGTGGGACAGGGATAGTGGAGACGACATCGTTTTTGTGCAATCCAAAGACTCCAGGAACTTGCTCTAATGCAACTCAGTATGTGTTCTGGGACAGTGTCCACCCATCTCAGGCTGCTAATCAGGTTCTTGCTGATGCTCTAATTGGTCAAGGCTTCTCCCTCATCTGATTAATATATTTGTCAACTTTATAAGTGTAAAATTTCGTGAGTGTCTATCTTCTTTCCCTTTTCGTTTTTTGGGTCAAGAGAGTGATTTACTATCTGTTCATGTACGTTGTTGCAGAGACTTATCTTGGTTGTCATGTAACATAAGAAATCTGTTTATTATGAGAAATTCAACGAAAATTTTCTTGTTAAAACTACTTACGAGATATTGCAGTGAAATGGTAAGAACTTAAAATCCTCACTACTAAGAAAGTGTAAATAAAATCCAATCATACTAAGGAGTCGAAAGTTGGATTTCCAAAGAGAGCAAACAAAACCACTTGTAACAAAAACCGAATGTGTAAATAAGCTAATTGACATATTAGATATCTATATAACCCAAAAAAAAAGAGCAAGCAACACCTTCAGAAAGATCAAAATGGTCCATTCGATATATGATAGTACCGAGAATAGTATGCCGGTCCCTTCCTGTGCATATTTACAAAGGTTTGTTTGGCGAAAAGGTAGTGAAATAAAGGCAAATGGAGTCATATTAGCATGCATTATAAAACGATAACTACAAGATAGTGACAATGTTAGAAGTTGGTAATGCAACAAATTAGTAGCACAAGCAGTGAGCAGTTTTCCGCAATTTACTGCCTACATACATCTGCGCTTGTCTATGCATTTGCATGCTTCAGCACTTGAACAGCCCAGCTTGATTATATCAGAATTGGGCATTTGTAACAATATTCCGGTTATCTTTCCTGCAAGCTCAGGCTAGAGAAAGAAAGATGATCAATTAATTTGACAGAAATAGCATCATAATACACCCTTACAGGACACGGTCAGATAGCCAAATTTCATTTTAAAGGGGGGAATTTAACAGAGAAAAACCTGAAGACCCTCGACAAAATCATGCAGAAGAACTTCAATTTCTTGCTTGGGAATTGCAGGACAATTGCTAAAAGTTGATTTTCTGGAATTATTATATGTAGCTTGTCCATTATTCCTCTTCGTCGAGCCATATATTTGACCCCAAGCAGATGCATGGATTTGGTTAGAAACCTCAGAGCCACCATATTTGATAACCTGTGAGACAAAATGAAAAGGAAAGGAAACTAAGGGAAAAGGATTTAAGCAAATGAAATCCATTCTTTGGACTGAAGCAAATTAGCAACTAATCAGATATGACCATAGAAATTTAATTTAAATCCTGTCATGACTTGTGATCACATCAGGAGAACAACAAATATATATCAGCAATTTGCTATCAAGAACAATTTGAAAATGAGAATATATTGACAATGTAATCTGCTTCTGATAAAGGAAATTATAACATACATGATATTGATGAAGACAATTATCGGTGTTCCAAGTATTTGCAAAATGTGATTGTTGCCCCCAAGGAATCTGCAATTTCACAAGTATATAAGAATACTTCAAAGAGTTATACTGATGAAGAATTGCTAAAAGCATAGGCATTACTTACATGTGCGGAAAAGTATTGCTCCTCTGTCGCAAAAGGATGATGAAAAACCAAATTTGCAGCATAAGGTTGATAGAACACTGGTTGGTGAATGAATAAAAGCAATAACGGATAAGATGGAAAATTGAAATAACAGGGGCTGATTGGAGGGGAAACAGTATAGCTGTTACGAAAATAAAAAGGCACAGATGGGCATTGTGCAAGGTAGCGGCCATCTTTCTTACACTGAGCTATTGTTATGGGCTCATTCTATGGTAGAGGATTTTCACGGAAGAGGAAGAAAGAATCCAGAATCAATCCTTATTTTAGTAGCATTTATATTTATTTTCTTATCTAGCTGGTTGTTTATTTAGGCAATATTACGTTCAATTCTAGAAGAGTCCTAGTTCAATACTAATTAGGAGTTTAGGAAGTTGTCTTGCTTATCAAGAATTAGATGTATTCATTAATAGAGATCGTCAAAGAATTCCAATTAAACAAGAGATAGACAGCTCTCTCCATTGAGCTTCCGGGTAGGCGCAGCTCCCCGATCGAGCTCCAAATTATTCACCATAGCTCCGCATCGAAATAAGCCGAAACGTAATCAAAACCAAGGTCATCGCCACCATGACTAGATCCCAAACTCAGGCTGCTAACAATTTGGTATCCGAGACAACAGTCATGGGGGATACTACGAATGAAAAGACTCAGATGGACCAACTCTTGGAGATGATGGCGCAACTAGCTGCTGGACAAGCAGCCCTATCTGCACGGGTAGACGCCTTGTCACTTCAGAAGACAGATATGACAGAAAAAGGGAAAGATGTGCAGGCTAGCAGCAGTCGGATTCAGAAGACCCACCAGGTTGAAAATTCATCCGGATATAGAGAAGGTGTTGATGTTCCCCGATATACAAAATTAGAATTCCCAACCTTTGATGGCAAGGAGGACCCTCTAGGCTGGCTTACACGTTGTGAGCAATTCTTTGTTCACCAGAAAACACCACAAAAAGATTGGCTTGGGTTGGCTTCGTTTCATCTCACAGGAACTGCTCAGTTGTGGTTTGTACACCTGGAAAAGGCAAACCCACACCTGACATGGACAGAATTCAAGCAATATTGCAATATGAGGTTTGGACCTCCAGTGCGCAGTAACCCGGTGGGAGAATTGATCTCTCTCAAGCAAACTGGAACTGTAGAAGATTATTTGGAAAAATTTCAGGGGTTGTTAGCTCGAACAGAATCTATCATTCCAGAATATCAAGTGGGGATTATGACAGCAGGTTTGTCCGTAAGATTGCGAATTGATGTTGAACTGGCCAAACCAGAGAACCTGGAAGAAGCTATGAGTTATGCAAGTGCCTTTGAGAGGCGTTTAAAGTTGGAAAAAAGGCCTGAAATTCGTCGATTGAGTACAACAGAGATGGCAAAGAGGGGCTCAGGGACTCTGCTACAATTGTGATGAACACTTTACTACGGGACATCGTTGCAAGCGGTTGTTTTGGCTGGAGATCGCCAACCCGGACTATGACCGTGATGTTGCACATGACCCTGAGATATCAATTCTTGCCTTAACAGGGATCAAGAATGCTCACACCATGCAAGTTAAAGCCAAAATTCAAGGTCGCCTAATCTTGATACTTGTAGATTCGGGCAGTACCCATAATTTTATCAGTGAGGTAGCGGCACAACAGTTGGGCATGGTGATCAAACATTGCTAAGGACTGCAAGTCGCGGTGGCTAATGACAAAACGGTTCCAAGCCCCGGAGTTTGTGCCAACGTACAACTTCAGGTCGACTCTACCCCTCTTACTATTGATCTATATGTCATCCCTCTCGAAGGCTTTGATGTGGTGTTAGGAGTTCGTTGGTTACAGACATTGGGACAGATTCTCTGGGATTTCTCTTTCTGACTATGGCCTTCACAATACACAATAAAAGGATTATTTGGCATGGGAAAACCAGTGAGTTTCACCAACAATATCTGGCGTTCGAGCTTGAGAGCAAGCTCGTTTTCGAGGAAGGGAGTGATGTTATGGGCTCATTTTATGGTAGAGGATATTCACGGAAGAGGAAGAAGAAGAATCCAGAATCAATCCTTATTTTAGTAGCATTTATATTTATCTTTTTATTTAGCTGGTTGTTTATTTAGGCACTATTACATTCAATTCTACAAGAGTCCTCGTTCAATACTAATTAGGAGTTTAGGAAGTTGTCTTGCTTATCAAGAATTAGATTGTATTACATAAGGCTATTGCCTCTCATTAATAGAGATTATCAAAGAATTTCAATTAAACAAGAAATAGACAGCTCTCTCCATTGAGCTTCTGGGTAGGCGCAGCTCCCCGTTCGAGCTCTAAATTATTCACCATAGCTCCGCATCGAAATAAGCCGAAACGTAATCAAAACCAAGGAAATCGCCCCGTGACTAGATCCCAAACTCAGGCTGCTAACAGCTATAGCCACATACCGAGAGTTCCCTTCAAAATTGGCTCCTAGAGAAGTATGAACATCAGGATATGTAGAACACTAACAATCCTCACAAAAAGCACAGGAAAAATGAGCTTACCATGCAGTGCATTGAGAGCCTCATTTGCTTCCGCAAGACGAGAGAATTGCACAAAGCCAAATTTCTTGCTTTCCCCATTATCATGGCGCATAACTCTCACGGAAACTATTTTTCCAAATCCACCAAAAAGTTCCCTTAATATAGTTTCATCAGTAAATGCACCCAAGTTCCTCACATACAGATTTGAACCCTTCAAATTATCCATACAGCTATTATGAATACTCTTGTATTCAGATCCTATGGCATTTCTTTTGTAACCTTTCTACAGATAATGTCTTGGGACCTAATCCATAGTTCATTTGGTTGACATTCCATCATCCATTAACACAAAATATAACAAATGTAAACAGAGAACATATTCAAATGATCATCACCTAACGTAGAGCCATTCAATCCATCGACAGCCTTCTTAGCATCATCCGGTGCCCAAAAATCAATGAAGCCGAAACCTTACAATGCCCGATTCTTATTCTTCATCACAACAGCATCATCAGTTACTTCCTCCACCAGATTCTTCACATATACATTTGTAAACTCCAGCTTTTGACTCTTCTTAACAAACTTCCCCACATACCTGAAAAACACATACATCTCGTTTCTGTTTGATTTCATCAAGAAAACGAATAATAAAATATACATAATAAACATATATAAAAACCAAAAAGATGGAATTCCCCTTATCCTGAAGAAAAGATTGGTGGAGGGCGTTCTGAGCATTAACGGCGGACTCTTCGGAGTCAAATTGGACGAAACCGTAACCCTTACTAATACAATTCTCTTGAGCAACTTTACAAGAGAGTATAGTACCAAACTTGCTAAAAAATCTTTGTAAACCAGAACTATCAATGGAAGCTGCAAGATTCTTCACAAAGAGGTTCCCAATCCCACTCTTCCTGGCATATGGGTCTCTCTGTGACCACATCAGCCTCATTGGCTTCCCCTTCACCATTGTGTGATTCAGAACCAACAACGCCTTGTACGCTAATCACAAACAAAACCTAATTAAAACATCCATGACATCGATGACGTGTAAAGAAGAAGATGGTTATGATCATAATGTGGTTGGTGAGTACCTTGGGAGTGAGAGAAGGTGACGTAACCATAATGGAGGGACTTAGCGGTTAAAGACAATCGTTGTTTTAGACGACCAATCATTCACGAATCTCAAGCACAACAATTCCATGAAAGTGTTGTTATCTTTGCCCGATTATTAAAGCTGGTTTCTGAGTGTGTCACAATGCTTCCTTAGTTTCTCTTCCTGCAAAACTAGTATATCCGTAGCTACATCATGTATATACACTAACTAGTATACCTGACAGGAGTGTATATAGACAAGTAAAATGCGAGCTTTACTCTGATGCAGCACAACGAGAAACCTCGAACGTACCAAACGACACTGTTTTTCTGTGTCTGGCCATGTGGCTAGAGTCCTTCAGAGCTTCTGCAAACTTCAACAACTCTGATTTCTTACCAAAATTTGAGTCTTGATCATCTACTGACAGATCATTGCTCCCGGTTGACAAGAATCTCCGAGGCCTACTAGACAATCCATCATCGCTATTTCTCCTTAAGGTTTCCATGTCCTTAAGGTTGTCCATCTTCGTACTTTTCAATCTTTGGAAGTCCATGGAATGCCTAGAGGATTGTCTAGATGAATATCTTGAGGAACTTAAGGATGGGGTTTGTGTTCTGCTGAATTGAGTATCACTTGTTGCTGTTGTAATGGTGGAACCACCACGAGGAGAATCAGTCTTCTAACTCTCCACTTTTGTCTTCCGACGACCCTTGATGATCCTCATGAGCATCTTTTCCTCGTAGCAGTCTCCAAACCTTCCTAAAAATTTTCATTTTTCCTGAACTATTGGCCTTTGATGATTGAGAAGACTCCTCAATATCTCCTGTGTCTGTGAAGTAGAGGGCTTGGGATGATGACCACGTCTCAGTATTGAAATCCATGAAGTTGATTCCCTTCTCTGCCATTTCTTCGAAACTTGCATATTCAAGTATTAGCTGTTTTTCTTTCTTCTCAGACTCGGGGCTAAGGGATCTACTTAGGTCTCTTGCAGCTGTTTTACCAAGAGGGGGCTGAAAGTTTCGCAACTCATACCTCAAGCAAGCATTTATCCACCTGAGGTAGACTAATTCTTCGACATCAACACATCTGTCTGTTTGAAGTTGCTCAACTTGCTTTGCCAAGTCTTCGTTCTCTTGTCTTAACTGGTTGCTAAGCTCTCTCAGCTTTTGTGCCTGCAAATGAATGCATGAGGCAATATGTCCAAGACCACAAGATTTTAGAAACAATAAAGTAATGGACCTCTCAAAAGATTTAACAACCTACCTCTGAATCCTCCATAACAGAATTAGCTAGCAATTGGGTGGTCTCCAACCGGCGAGACAGTTCAGAATTTTCAAGAAGCAACATCAAGTTGGGCCTCCTTAACTCTTCCACCTCAACCTCCAATTCCTTCAGTCTTGACAACTTCGATTGGATTTCCGGATCATCTATAGCAGCTTTGAGCTCATGGAGTTCCTTCTCTTGCAACTTAGAGACTCTCCTCTGAAGTGGTAAAATCTGCTCTTTATTCTGCTCAGCTTCAGTCCTCAGTTTCTTCTTCAGCTGTTTAATTTTGGCCCTTGCAGCATCAAGTTCACCAACAACTTTTGCATGATCTTCCAATTGTGCCTGTAGATTTTTGTTATCTGCCTGTAAGGACTCAATCTTGACATTTAGAAACTTTGCTTCCATAGCTTTTATCTTCAAACGGTTCTGTAGTTCCATGACAGCTGATTCTTGCTCTTTTAGACCATACAACTCAAGCAGTTGGATCTCCAGGCTCCTCTCCTTCTCCTGAAGCATTTCAACTGTGTTCTTCAAATGTCTGATCTCATGCTCATAATCATCCTTTTCCACATAAGCAAATGCTCTTGGAATTTCGACATCTGACATGCACAAATCCATGTCCTTCTCTGGAGATACCCCAGCAGAGTCAACAGTAATGTCAAATTCCTGCACAATATCATGAAATTCTGGCAATAGGAATCTTTGTTGGAACTTCCTTTGCTTCTGGTAGAAAAACCAAGGGTAGAATTATCCTAGAACATGTATGCATCTTCCTGTTAAACAGAAGCCTTTTATTCATAAACGTAGCTACCAACAAATCAAAAAAGATATTTTCCAAATTTGAACACTAAGACAACATTTGCCTATGCCATTCATTTGATAGATAGAATAAGTATCGTCCAAAACACTAGATAATTAAATGAAACCATGCACTATGGATGAAAGGAAATTTGAATATGCATTGCCATCTGAAATTTACTAGCTTCTAGATAATCAATAGAAAACCTAATAATACCACGCTTTGGCAAAACAGATAATCAGTAACCACATATTGGTGATTTTAAAAATACGACTTACATTTATTTCAGCTGAGCCTGAAGAGAAACTGCTATCACTGGGTGTTCTATTGACTGCCTGGTGTTCATCACTACGCCTAGCACTTTTTTCTCTGTCAACTTCATTTTTACTATCTACAGACAGGCAAATCAATAGATCTTTAGGCACAAAAAGGAACACCATAATAAACTTAGAGCACAATTTCAACAAGGGCAAGAGTGCACCTAAGGAGTGCCGTGATTGAGGAGGCCGGGAAATTTTAGCTCTTCTGTTTGTCAAGTGAGAGTATATAAATCTAGCGAGAGAGACAGCTAAAGCCACCCCAAATTGGACTGAAAGGGGCCTCATATCTTTTCTGTCTTTTACCATCTTCATAATTGAACTCTGAATTGCCAACAGAAAGAAAGAGAGTGAGATCAGAAGTGTTCTTCATCATTCTCCATCTGCATTGACAAACAGCAACTGATGTAAACCGACCAGTATACTTAAATTTCCTTTTTTCTTTTGGTGAAATCAATGTAGCAATATAAACAAGAAAGCTGAAAAATGAAGAACACAACTCAAAGATTATTGATCTTATTTTTGGCAGTAATTTAGAACTGAAGTAGACCCTCAAGAACAGAGACAGAAAAAAACACTATTGACACGTACCATATAAATAAGAAACAAAAAAATCCAAAATAAGTGAGACCCCATCCGATTCAAACTAATTTTAGGCACAAACACGCCAAAAATAGAAACAACTACATGATCAGCACAGCGATTTAGGAAACAAAGCAAAACAAATTTCAATTAAATCTATGCTAAAATAAATCAAGTTCTGCATAAGAACCCAAAGACAACTCCCAACAAGACAGAACCAATAAAATTCAAAACCAAACAACAGCCTCGACTTTGAAGGTTCTGATAGTAGCAAACACATGCCTTTTTTTCGAGAGATTTATCCCAACACAAAACCAGAAAGGCAAAAATTTAATCAGAAACCACATAAGTTTCCTTTCCATTTAACCAAATTTCACTGGAAGAACTCCTTTTGCAACACCAAAGACGCCCATCCAAACTTAAAACTCACAAGCACAAACACAAACACGAAGATATACAGAAAATTAAAATCATTCAATAAGAGATACATTAAATACCCATTAACAAAAACAGAAATCAAGCTCAAATTGAACCCAAAAAATTCAGTAAAACCAAAAAAATAAGCAAAAACCCAGCTCAGTGTCTGTTAATTCTAAGACAACAAAGGTGGACTTACCATTAAAGTGAAGTTCTTGAAACGCTTTGAAACTCTGTAATGAATCAACACAGCAATTACGTTTTCTATAGTTGGCTTTAATTAAGCTCTAAAGTCTTTAGTCTTTGCATCTGAAATGAGCCAAAAACGTAATATATGGATATTTTGGAGAAAAATGTTATATTTGGTGACATGTCAAAGGAACAAAAATGTTACGACCAATATGCAAAACTTCAAAACAAAATAATTTGATATATATATGAATTAGAGTACAACTATTTGGCTCAAATTGATCCAGATCAAAAAAAAACAGTTTCAAATGCAAAAGTTCTATAATACTCTAGAAAAAAATTAATAAAAAATTCAGAATTAATAATAAAATTAATATTTCCAAGACAATTGGTCAAAATCTCACAAATTTGTGGCTATAATTTTTTTTTTTTGAAGAGTAGCTATAATAAATATTAAGAACACTTTTCAATATAATAGAGGAGTTAATTTATGACTAAGAATCATACTTTTGTTACATTGAAAGCATCATTAATAATTTTAACCTTCCGACTCCAAAAACAATAAAACACAGCAATAGATTTTAAATAGAAGCGAGAGGAAGAGTGGACCTTCATGGTAGTGGGTGCGTGCAGACCTTTTTGGTGTATTGGGTCTGTTCTTTTTTTCCACTTAGACAATACTAATACAACGTAGTTTTGACTAAAACTACACAGTATTTTTTTTACATATATATTAAAGGAATTTATTTACTGGTTTAATAGATAAATAATATATAATAGTAGGTTCGAGTTAGTTACTTCGATTCTTGCGGAGGCGCAATCCAATCAGCAGCGGAAGACAAAGGTCAGGATCGGTTCGATGTTGGTCTTGTGAGCAAACCACGATCAGGTTGGCAATGAGAGTGCTCGTCTGTTTCGCAGCCTAGATGCTAGGCAGATCGGGACCATCGATGAACGAGAAGCGAGTGAAGAGAGAGGCTTCCTTTCCCTCTCACTCATGTTTTTGGTGGCTTCATGAAAGAATGGAATCACTCCCTCTTCCTTTCCTCCATATATATAAGCCCTTAAATGGGCTTTGGGCCCAATGAGCTTAGCACATGAGCCTTTTGGGCCTATCTCAACTGGGCTATCCAAATGGACTCAGTTCACACCTTGACACGCCGAGTTTGGTTCATCCGTCATGGGTGGACCGCTTTTTCCAACATTTCTCACTCGCACATGACGGAATGATACATCATCATGTAACATGGTTAACACTCACATAACCATGCTCGATCCTTTCGTCATACAGACAAATAGACAGCGCGACCATCATACGATAAGAGCATAATTGCTATACACCTGTAAGGGATATATAACAGCTCCTTACTGAATTCTTCTAGAAGGCGTCTCTTACAGAACAACTCCATCATATCATAGTGTATGCAACAACAACACAATCTGCTGGAATATATGCATTTCTCCTAGTTCGTAACCACACAATTACTGTTTTCGAACTTCTCGATCTCACGAAAGCTTTACTCATAATTCACACATCATGTGACAGATCACATGAGAGCTAACTAAGCAAACTTATAAGATTAGTGCAAATGCGTCTAGAAACAAACTTCCCCTCTTACACCAGACAATCCACATAGCCAAGTTTACTTGCCCAGCTTGTCACGCTTGGTCGAATCAATCATGACTATTAACGGCAAGTTAAAGTAGCCAAACTCAACTACACGTCTTGAATGTGTTAAGGGTTCTAAGGGTAAGTATTATCAAAAGAACCACATGTTCACGACAAGGTAGCACTAGGAAAAGTAAGATCGTTTTACAATCTTTTCCATCCCTATGGTCATGTATATAATACACATAGTATGATCATGTGTTGTGATGTTCTTTCCTTCCCTTGGAGGAACGCATGTTTATACAACAATGTCAACACCACACAGAAGCTTTGGTTACGATGCATTTCAACATCTAACCTTAATCTACACCTTAACAGGATTACTTCTGGCTTTAAGACAGAATATGCTAAAAGCCTCTCAATTTAGCATCTGATCAATTTATGATCGACATAGAAACTTATCCCTATATCGTACGTTTTTTTTCGTACGACTTTTTCTTGCCCTTTTACAATGAACTCACAACTGCAAAATGCAAGACGACCTATTGATTATGAACGCACTCTAAGTCTCTTTCTACGTTCAAAACTAGCATCATCTTAGTTCTTCCTCCAACGAACTAGGAAAACTAAGGTAAACACCTGTGTGAGTGGGTTACTTCTCTGTCCAGCATGCTTTCTCACTTAAAGATACTACAAATGTCAGCTCTCAACATTTGTGCTCGTGTATTGCTTACGATAATTTTATTAAAAATCATGTTTTAAAGGATTACATACTTTCGATGTCATGCGGATCTTAAGGAACTTATTCCTCATAAGCTTTTATTAACGGATCTTCAGTTACGTCTCGCATGAATTTACATTGTCAAGTTCACTTCACCTTGTGAAACTTGTACTCAAATTTACTTGTCCTTGTGCAAACAAGACATTCACAACACGATACTTGGTATCGATTTGCTTAAAGTTATATTAGATATTTTCGATCTTTAAGCAATTGAGATTGACTGTCACTAAAGAAAGCCATTTTTTCTTTAGGTGGATAGAGCTAAGTGGACCATTCCACTATATAGCCCACCTTTCTAATATACTGCAGGTAATGAAGCTATAGTCTCAGCTTCACTTGCCATATACTTATATGTGTTCCTCACTATTACATGGAGTGTTTTTCGCCAAGTAAGAACACATAACTAAACATGGACATCCTCGCGTCCACATCATCATATGGAATAGCAACTGTGTTTCTTTTTATCGCAAGCCCTTACTATAACACAGTGCATTGCAGTGCCTCTAAAGTACTCAAGTATCACACTCACTGCTTTCCAACATCCTCCTTACGTGTTGGATCAATATTTGCTAGTTAACTTGACAACATAGCAAACTCTAGGCATTGTACACACCTAGGTATTTACTACAATAAATTTTCTTGTAATAAACCCATGTACTCTTTATTAGACTACAAAAGACATTCACATGACATTTACGTGAAAAACATTCCTTACACGTTCTTTATCTCACATAGATTTATGGACATATGCACTTAATAAGAAACTTTCTCTTAGTCACAGGTATTTATGGGTTATGCATTTTCGTATCTTAAATCGTTCTAGTAGTTTGTTGATCCATCTCACTTGAAGAGGTACAATGATTTACTCGAACGATCTCTTGGAGTTTGACTCTAAGGTCAACCCATATTAGCAATATCAAAGTTGGACATTGACCAATCTTTGAAGTCATTCAGGTATGTTAGACCATGTCTAGCCACAAGTGTGAC
Source organism: Flueggea neowawraea (assembly GCA_948243855.1). Lineage (NCBI taxonomy): Eukaryota > Viridiplantae > Streptophyta > Magnoliopsida > Malpighiales > Phyllanthaceae > Flueggea > Flueggea neowawraea. The sequence continues at coordinate 12,766 of CAODLS012598638.1, forward strand.
GTTCACACAATGTAAGAATGACAAGATTCACCTTAAAATACTTGGTATTATCACAACGAATAT
>CAODLS012598676.1:0-11303 GCA_948243855.1 Flueggea neowawraea
AACACTAAGCATGATATCTTGCCTACCTGTAGTAAGGTAGAGTAGAGATCCAATTATACCTCGATATAGCTTCTAATATACTCCTTTACCTTTTTCATCCTTGGTGAGCTTGGTGGTAGTGCTCATTAGAGTTGGTAGAGACTTGGCATTTTCCATTCCATATTTTTTGAGCATATCATTGATATACTTTCTTTGATTGATGAAAATGCCATATTTTAATTGTTTGATTTGCAATCCGAAAAAGTAGGTTAGCTCTCCCATCATGCTCATCTAAAACTCCTTTTTGCATCAACTTGGAAAACTCATCACACAAGGATTCATTAGTAGCACCAAATATTATCTCATAAACATAAATTTGGACTAAAAGTAAATCATCATTTTTTGCTTAATAAACAATTTTTTATCCACTTTACCACTACTGAAACCATTATCCAAGAGAAATTGACTCAACCTCATATACCAAGCTCTAGGTGCTTGCCTTAGTCCATATAGAGCATTTTTTAACTTGTAAAAATGATTTGGATGGTAGGGATCAACAAATCCAGGGAGTTGTCCCATATACACTTCTTCCTTGACATATCCATTCAAGAAAGCACTTTTCACGTCTATTTGGAACAATTTGAAGTCCTTGAAGCAAGCATAAGCACACATAATTCCTATAGCTTCTAATCTTGCCACCGGTGCAAAGGATTCTTCAAAGTCAATTCCTTCCTCTTGACCATATCGTTGAGCCACCAATCTTAATTTGTTGGTCACCACATTTCCTTTTTTATCTTCCTTGTTCCTATGAACCCATTTAGTACCAATCATATTGCAATCCTAGGGTCTAGGCACAAGTTCCCATGCTTCATTTTTATCAAATTGATTTAGCTCGGCTTACATTGATAGCCCCCAATACTCGTCGTCTAGAGCCTCTTTGATGTCGTTTGGCATAACTTGATAAATGAAAGCAAAATTGGTAGCTTGGTGTAGAGAAGATCTTGTAGCCACTCCTTTTGAAGTATCTCCAATAATAAATTCCTTTGGTTGGTGTTTAGCATATTTCCATTCCTTAGGCAAATCCTTATGCTTCATATTTTTTTGATTCATCATGAATATGTTGAGATGACTCTTCTCCTTTATCATTTAACAAAATATCTTTCACTTTGTCTCTAATACCTCGGCTTAAATCATCATCATCCACATTTGGCACAAAACGGTTAGTTTTATCAAATATGACATGAATGGACTCCTAAACCTTTTCAAGTATTTTGTTGTAAACTCTGAAGGCTAATGAATGAATATCCAAGGAAGATATTTGTAATACCCTGTATTTTTGGATAATTATTTTAAATAAATTTGGGTTAAATTTAAATTTTTTATTTTGGTGATTGAAGGGTTAATTTTATGTTTAAGATGTTAATTGGGTGATTAATGAGATTTTTGAAGTGATTAAAGTTGATATATTAAGTGGAAATTGGTAGAAATTGGAAGAAAAAATCAAAGAGGAAAAAAGAAACCATGAACGTACTACAGGTAGTTCATCAGCCTCCTCTGCATTGAATCAAAACGACAAGTCATTTGGGCGTGTTGTCTAGGCTGAGGAACAGTGAACGCATGGGTGTTCATGAGAAGCCATCGAACGACATGTCGTCGCGCTTTGTCGTACATGCATGCCTGCTATCGTTCACGCGTGTGTGGCAGCTAGGAATGGACCAGAACAACGCCGTTTCATTTTTTTTTTCCCACCAGTAACCCAAAACGACGCTGTTTCAGTTGGTTTCCTTTCTTATTAAACCAACCTAACCTCTTCTCTCTTTGCTTCATTTTTTCTTCGATTTCTCACTCAAATCCGACCAAAATTTTCTCCTCTTGCTTCTAGATCGTGCCTTCTTCAATCTTGAGGTATGATCATCATTTATTTTTGATTTATTGCTTCATTTTATGCATTTTTTTGCTTGGTTTTCTTGTCAACCGAAAATGGGTATAATGGGTTCTAGGGTTCGGTTTTTATGATTTTTGAACGGATTTGAGCTGGGTTTTGTTGGGTAATGATGGATTGATCATAGAAAAACATGAATATAGCTTGAAATTAAAGAATTGATGGTTGAATCTTGATAGGTTTATTTGATCCGAATTTTTAAATCACAGTTTTGATTTGAACTTGTGGGACTGATTTGAGTTAGTTGGAACAATTATGAACATTGGGTTCCGTTCGGTTCAAGATTTAAGGCATTTTTGAAAATAATTTTTCTGTTGCAAGGGCTTAGCTGAAAACTTTTGATTTTTCTAAAATAATTGGAGGACTGGGACTTATATTTTACATGGATGGTTAGATTTGTAATTTTGAAAAAAAAATGTTCTAGATTTGTAATTTTGGAAAATATTTGATATTTTTGTAATTTTGAGAAATTTGATGTTTTATTTATAATTTGAGTTATTTAGGGGATTTGTTTATAAATTCTAAAAGTTTTGGGGTTAATTATTAATTTTCGAGGTCTTAGGGACTAAGTGTAATTTTACGAAGTTCGGGGACCAAATCATAATTTTTCATGAATTTTGAATTTTGAGATGAGAGTGTTAGATTTTCGACCGAAATGGATTTTCGGCCATCGTTTGATTGTCCGAGCTGCATATGCATGTGCACGCATATCTTTGATTTTGCTTTTGTTATTGTTTCAGCTTTGTGTTCTTGTCAGCGAGGTTTGCCAGCCACCGGCGGTGCATGACCAGACCATTCAAGTTGGATATCCAAGTGAGTGGATGTCATCTTCAGACACATAGACTATGTCTTCTAAACTTATATTATCTTTGATATGTTTGAACCTTTGCATGTAAATCGGAATGATGAACGGATCGGAAAATCCTAAAATCTGATTTACATGAAAACCTTGGATGAAAAATTATTTGGAAATTATTGTGAGCATAGTTTTTGAAATAAATATTATGGTTGGTATTTATTATAACATTTGAAAAGAATACCTTGTTTTGGGATTTTGAAATATTTTGACTAAGTATATTGCTTAGATTTCTGAATGTTTTTCTGAACGAATATTCCATTGGGGAATATTTGTAGTTTTGGAAATAAATAATCATTTTGTATACCTTTTGATTTTACAAATGTTGCATAAGTTTTTGGTATGAGATTCTGACTTGGGACACCTATGCTACGGGGTAGATGTAGCCTTTGGTATACTAATGCATGATATGACTCAGCTATCAGGTTGACAATAGTCATGTTGTCTTGATCAGGTACATGATATGTTTTTGAATTAGTGGTAAAGGTGGCAAAGACCACATATGGTTTGATTGTGGTCAGTGGCAGAGTCCATATGTGATCTGATATGGTTATGATCGATGGCAAGAGTCCACGATCGATGTTGACTCTATTATAGCCCCTTGTCAGCCCTGTTGAGAAGTTTTGATTTATACCAGATTTAGTGAGTCTATGTTGTTGCTCATTTTCCCGTAGTATATTATTATACTGTAGCCTGATGGGGTATATCCTGCTAGAGCGAGTGAACTACAATGCTCGCGGATGTACTTAGATCTTTTCTGGCTATTACAGTCTTGAGACCCTTAGGATGGACGAAGTACTATTTTTGAGCCCCTAAGGCTGTCAGTTGTTAGCCCTTCTAAGCCTAGTTTTGTTTGGGCTCTTGAGATTGTTAGTTTATTTTGATCTGATCTAGTCAGAGCAGCTTTAATATAATACAGGTGTATGATCAGTGATCATCAACTCTGTTTGGTTTACAAAACTTTTGTTATATGAATCTGTATGTATGCTTATAGCATGATTTATTCATCCTTTTAAAAAAATGATAATTTTGCATGATTGTGTTTTTTACTATCGGTGTGAACAATTTTGAAACAAATTTATGATCTATTATCTGTATGTAGACGAATGTATACTACTAGTATATGTTGATATATGTGCATCTGGTATTTTCTAAAATGTTTTTAAAAACTATCTTTGTGAAGCACGTATGAGGCATTCTGAAGTGTCATTCCTCACTGGATTCTCACCCCTTCTTTCTATTTTGTCCCTATTTATTCCTATCTCGCAAGTTATTTTGTTAACCGCGATATTTGGCAACCCAACATCCGGTGAGGTATTCTGAAGTGGTAGTTATGCCCTTTTGTTCAGACCCTTTTTGTTATTTTATAGTCGCTCCACACTGGAAACTTGTGGGTGTGCGGTTTTATATTGTTATTTCGGCGTTTTACAAGTTTTATACTATTTGTAAAATAGTTATTATTATTATTATATTATGAAAATTTATGTTTTAAGAAATTTGAATTTCTTTTAATTATCCGCACTAATTGATTTTAATTAATCTCAAACGATTTTAAATTTGTTCGTTATAGTTTTGAATGTGAATTCTGTCTCTGATGCTTCTACGGGCTGGGTCGGGCTCCCATAGACGGTTCGCTTCGTACACCGGTCATGGTCCGAAAATGGGTCGTGACAATATCCACATTGGACTCAGCATCAAATTTTCTTAAGGTATCCTTCCCATTGTTATGAACAAAACATTTACAACCAAAAGCATGAAAGTAAGAGATGTTGGGTTTTTTACCTTTCCACAACTCATAAGGAGTTTTCTTGAGTGTGGATCGCATATAAGATCTATTAATTATATAGCAAGCTGTATTTACAGCTTCAGCCCAAAAATACTTTGACAAATTATTCTCATTTAACACTTACTATTTCTTAAAATGTCCTATTTTCCCTCTCAACAACTTTATTTTGTTGAGATGTCCTTGGAACTGAAAAATTGTGCAAAATTCAATGCTCCTCACAATAGGATTCAAATAGCTCACATGAGAATTCTCCACCTTTATCACTCCTAGTGGAAGTAATGGTATAGCCCTTTTTTGTTTAGGACTCTTTTGTTATAAGATGCAAATGCATGAAAAGTCTTTTTTTTTGTGCAAGAAAGAAAACCCAAGTAAATTTGAAAAAAATTATCAATAATTACAAAACAATAAGTTTTTCCACCAATACTCAATGTATTTGTAGGATCAAATAAATCCATATGTAAAAGTTCCAAAGGTCTTATAGTAGAAATTAGATTTTTGCTTTGAAAAGATAATTTCGAATGTTTTCCTTTAATGCATGCATCATATACTAAATCTTTTTCAAATTTTATTTGGTAAACTTTTTGCTAAATCCTTTTTAGAGAGTTTCGAAAATGTATGTATGCTAGTATGTTCTAATCGTCTATGCCAAAGCCAATCATCATTGTTCACAACCGCAAGACATTTCTCATTAAAGGAATTGGAATATAATAAGTCAACTATATAAATATTATCTTGCCTCAAACCAGTAAATAAAACATTTCCAACATTATGATGAATAATGTATTTGTTGGGCTCAAACACAACTTTGTAATTTTTATCACAAAATTGACTTATACTTAGTAAGTTGTGCTTTAAGCCATCAATAAGTAAAACATCATCTATAGTTGGGCTATGATTCTTCCCAATTTTACCTTTTCCAACTATCCTTCCCTTAGCATTATCTCCAAAGGTGAGATAACCTCCATTTTTTGGGAACAATATATGAAAATATAGCATTGTCTCCAGTCATTTGATGAGAACATCCGCTGCCCAAATACCACACATTTTTCTTGGATTTTTCTCTCATGCACACCTATAAAGACACATCAATATTTTGAAATAGGTACCCAAATTTTCTTGGGTCCTTGTAGGTTAGTCTTCACTACATTGTGTGAGGTTGTTCCATTTGGAACCCCTGTCCTTTTTGTCCCAATTTTCCTAGTTGACCTCAAGTAGTAAGTATATGCAATATGTCCATATTTTCCATAATAATTGCAAGTATGATCAACTAAAGTGCTTTGTTTAACAAAAACTAATTTTGAATTTTTGCTTGATGTGAAAGGGTTATAGCCCAAGCCTTTAGGGTAGCTTTATGTTATTCGAGTTAAGTATTTAGTTACTCTAGTAGATGGGGTGTTACTCGAGTGAACGTGGGTGAATGTGTTATTTTTGAGTCCTCTGGACACAAGTCTACTTGAGTAAAATGTCGTGTTACTCGAGTAATCAAAGCTTGGATCACTCGAGTAATGACTAATCTCACTCGAGTAAAATCATGCTTCATCATTATTCTGGAAATGCAATTTACTTGAGTAACTTTTTGAGTTATACAAGTGAGCGATGCTCCTAGAATTCCCCTATCGCAAGACTTATTTGAGTAATTTTTTAAGCTACTCGAGTAAGTGTTGTGTTAGTGCTGAAATTGAGTGAAACGATGAGTTTCGTTACTTTGACTTATATATACCCCCAAACCCAACCTACTTCATCATTTTTCACTTCAAAACTCACCCAAAAGTAGCAAGAACATCTATCCTCTCCTCTTCTTGCATTCTCATCAATTTCCATCAAGATTTTGAGATAAGAAACATTTTCGGAGCTAGGGTTCAGTTTTGGACAAAATTTTTATTAGATTTGAGTTAATTTTTGTTATATCTTGGGAGAATAAACACATATATGTAATGATTGAGGTTCGAAATTGGAGATTTTATGACTTTGGGTTAGGGTTTGGCGTGGAAGAATTGGGATTTTTTATGATTTGTTATTCATTTGGTGAAATTGATTATGGATTTATGTATTTGAAAATGATTAGCGGTGATTTGACTGATTTGGAACGGTTGGTGTCAATTTGTATGAACTTTGGGTTATTTTTGAAAAGATTAATGCCACAAGGACTAAATTGTAATATTTTGAATGTTTGAGGTCTAGAATATAATTATAAAATATTTGGCAGACTAATTTATAAATTTTTGGGGATTGATTTCTAATTTGGCATAACTTTGGGACCAAGGTGTAATTTTTTAAAAGTTGAGGAACCAAACCATAATTTGATGAAGTGTTCGATTTTCGAGACAATAGTGTTAGATCTTTGATCGCAATAGGGTTTTCGACGTCGCTGAGGGTTTGGATTAGCATCTACATTGCATGCATTTCGGTATTACCACAGTACCATATTTTGGCCATTACCTTGATATGTCTATTTTTCAGCTTCTTGTACTTGTCGTGGTGACCAGCCAGCCACCAATGGTGCTTGACTGGACTTTCAGCTTTTGGACATCTAGGTGAGTTGGATGTCATTCTAGACATATAGATTGTGTCTTCCAAACTTATATGTATTTGTTGTGTCTAGATTCTAGTATGTAATACGGACTAATTAAAGGTTTAGTAATGTAAAATCTAACTTATGTGAAATCTTTGGAATTAGAGAACTCTGTTTTCAGAAAATTATTATATATTTATTTATTTTCTATAATAAATCTTCTGACTTGCATCCTCGTCTGCTATTTATATATGTTTATATAATATTATGATATGTGACACCTAACTATGGGGTACGTAGCCTTTGGTATACCACAGCTATATTAAGACCCTAGTTACCAAAGTAAAATGGTGACTGTATGTCCGACTAGACACGCGTAATTTACTATCTGGTGGCATTAGTCCACATCTCTGATTCTATCTATTTATGTCTATTTTTGGACCCTTATCTGACTCTATCATATTATATATTGATATTAGATATACTGTCTAACTGTATGTTGTTTGTTTTGTATGCGAAATGTTTTTAAAAAGGTTTTTAGAAATATTACTATATATCTAGCATGTATATCTTATTATATATGCGCATGTATGTATGCAGCATTTTCGAACTGTTTTCAAAACGATTTATGTGAGGTTCTGGAGGCACTCTAGAATGTCGTCCCTCATTGAATATTCTCACCTCCTTTTGTTACTTAACATTTTAGATATTTCTTTTGACTTCAGCAACCGTTTGGTGTATTGATCTCAATAAGGCATTCCATTTTGCTAATAAGTGTCCTTTTCATTGGGCTCATATGTTTTAGTATTAGAGCTCTACATCGGGATGCTAGTGGGTTAATAGGTACATTTTGTATTTTGTCACTCATATTTATTTATACATGATTTTATATTTATTTTGTTACTATGATATTATTTTGATATTCTTATATCTATTTTCATATATATCGAAATATGCTTTGTATTTCATATGTTTTATTAATTAAATGTTTTAAATGAATGGAATGGGTAGATGTTCTGATTATTCTCAGGCTTGTACGAGATAGGCTGAGCCTATGGTTCAATTCGCCTCATACGCCGGTCATGATCCATTATTGGGTTGTGACATATATGATTCTTGCGATTGAGAGATTTCAAGAGGAAATTTAAAGAATTTACAGTCACCAATTGATGTGAATCATCTTATGATATTGAAGTGAGTTTAACTTAACTAATTTTTGCTCAATTCATTAAATTTAACAGAAAATCTTATGGTTCAATTCGCCTCATACGCTGATCATGATCCGATCATGGTTGTGACATATATGGTTCTTGCGATTGAGAGATTTCAAGAGGAAATTTGAAGAATTTAGAGTCACCAACTGATGTGAATCATCTTATGATATTGGAGTGAGTTTAACTTAACTGATTTTTGCTCAATTCATTACATTTAACAGAAAAATTGCAAAGTGGACGAGCTAATAAGAAGTTCGATATCCGCAACTTTAGAGTTCTCCTACTAGAACTTGTAACTTGGAAATGACCCACTGATCCAACTCTTATAAAGAGAGGCTTAAACATTGTTTGTTCGGTGAAATTGCTGCTTGATGTGCATGACTACCAGTTTAATTCCCTATTGATTCCTCCGTGCACTGAACATTCATTTTGCTTCACCACGTGAATAAATTTGTGGACATAATGAAGATAATACTTTAAAAATTTTAAAACCAAGCCAATGCGCCATCCCGATGAAGCTTCTCTTGATTTGAATGAATGCAGAACTATAGGCCGTATTTAGACAAAACCTTTTTTCTATGACTAGCTAAAAAGATTCCTCGATAAGTGCTGGAAATTATTTTTCTTTATGCGAAACAAATACCATAGACATTTTTGCAACTAATTTTCCACATGTCCATAAAACACTGGAATGTACGTTTCAAAAAAATGTTTTTTGGAAACTTATTTTCTCAAGGAACACATTATCCACCAAACAAACGGGGCATTACTATTCTTCATTCTAGCATAATGACTAAATATACTGAAATAATCTGGTCGTTTGACTAAGAAGCTGCATTAGTAGAGCTAACCAAAGTTGATAATTGAAAAGCCTTTTTTTCTACCAGAATATAAAGTAGATACAGTTTATACCACAAAATTATTATTATCATTATCATAGTTTTTGTTCCATTAATTGAATTTTATTGTAGTTGAGAGTGGTGAATTTTAGTTATGTTGATAGGTTATTTGCATTTGAGATGGGGGATTGGATAATGATTAATTTTACTGCTATTTTTGGAATTCATAAATATTTGATGTTTGTGATTAGATTCTCCATTTATTTAGAAATTTTTTAAATTTAGGACCAGAGTTTTATTCAAACTTCTAAATTAGCTTGAAGCAGAGGGTTTTTTTTCAGGGTGAGCTTGAGCCTAGTCCATTAAGGCAATGAAATAGTTTCTTCATAAGCTGAGGATGAACTGAGTTTAATGATTGAATAATTTGATTGTGATGTGTCAAGCTTGAAATTTTGAAAATTTAGTTGATCTGAGCTCTAGCAAATCTATTGGTCCAAAATGGCAATCTAAGAGCGGGATGAATTGATTTCTAAAAAAATTATTTTAAAAATAATTTTACAATTAACAAATATTTAATATAAACAAGAGCAATGCAAAAACCAATAATCCAAATCACACATTATAACTAATGTAAGGAGATAATGGATAGAGAAATCAAAGCCAATATTTATAGTTGTTCGACCATCTTAGCCTACATCCACTTCTCAAACTTCTCCTTGAACTTTTGAATCCACTATGTCTTCTTTCTTCAATGGGTGAAGGCAACCACTACACATTCTTGCTTCAATGAGTGCAAGATTAAATCTCAACAACATCTTGCTTCAATGGGTGCAAGATTAAACTCCTCACAATACAACCTTTTGTTTCAAGACAAACAAGAAAATTATTCATCTCTCAAGTACAATGATAAAACTAATAAAGAGAAAATAATCTCGAACTAGACACTCTCAAGTTACAAGGAAATTGTAATTCTAAAACATCTTGAGAGGTATATGAAAATGTGCAAATATGAGCAAGAGAAAGATTGGTGTTGTTGTAAGATTATTGCAAATTGTTATTCCACCATCTTCTGAAGTGTCTTTGAGGTATTTATACCTTTTCAAGTCAAAATAGACATTGAGGGATTGAATGTAGCCATTGTGAGATAGAGCATCCATGCATTTAATGCTCTGATACAACTTTTAACTCAAGTTAGATATTTGTGTTACTCGAGTTATCCGTCTCTACAAAACATCCCATGAAATATGTAACTCGCATTAGCATTGACTGTTACTCGAGTTAGCCTTTGAATTCAACCGTTAAGACCACCAACCCTCGACATTTAAACTCTGAATTTATCAGTCTAAGGTATAAACTTTTTGTCTTCATGTGATTACTCGAATTAGGCAGTCTGTTACTCGAGTGAGATATTGCTCTTCATGATTTCTGGTTGGTTGGATTATTCGAGTTAATGTACTTTAGCTTTGTTGTAACGTACGTTGTTGCTTTGCAGAGCCTTGTTTCGCAACTGTTAGCCTTCCAACGTGTTCCACTTCAAGCCAAACGTTTTGCTCTTCATCAAAACATTTTGCTCATCATCAAAACACATAAGAAACTTATTGTTGATCACCCATGATCCAACAATCTCCCCTTTTTTGATGATGACAAAACTTTGAAGGATAAACTAGCTACATCAAGGGCAACACCATTGATCAAGGATTTCATCTTTGTCATTTGATTAGTAACATGCAAGAGTGAATGCAAAAAAAAATTATCTCCCCATTCAATTAAGCATATAACACTCTCCCCTTTTTTTTCATTAATCAAAAAGATTAAACATTTAAGAAATTATAAACATATTCAATCCCCCTTTCAAAAGCACTTTGTGCATATATAAAAAAATAGTATCTCCCCCTATTTATTTCAAAACAATGCACATATGTAAATCAACATAATCAAATAATTCATGCAAATAACAATAATCAAATTAGAAATAATAATTGCATGAAATATAAAAGAGTGAGATTAAAAAATACCTAGTATGCCGAAAGACATACATTTGCCATTGGATCTCCATCATCACTTGAAGAAGAACTATAGTCTCTTCTTTTCTTTTTCTTCTTCTTATCCTTCAACCTCTCCATCTCTTTTTGTTGATTCTTTTTATTTTTCAGCAACTTCTCATAAGTTGCTATC
>CAODLS012598846.1:0-15872 GCA_948243855.1 Flueggea neowawraea
GAGTAGAAGAATCCCCTTGGGAACCCGTCGTCGATCACCTATCCAACACGGGGATGTAAGAATTATTTTGTGAAAAAGGATTATTTTGTTAAAGAGGATTGGACGTAAAATTTTGAAAATTAACAAAATTGGAAAGTTCGAGTTGATATGGAAAGGGGGAAAATGAAGCAATGGGATTGAATTGATAGTTTGTGAAAGAGGAAAAATTTGATGGATTATTTTTAGAATATCGGTGGTTGGCAAAATTTGATGGGTTATTTTGAGAAGATGATTGAATATTTTCATTGTTGGAATCCATAATTTTGGGGGAAAAAATTGGAGTATGAGTAATTTGAGAGTATGGAGAGAAATTTTAAGGGTTGAGAGAGTTCGGGGGAGAGAAATGAGTGTTTGAAGTAAAGAAATGATAGAAAAAAAAATATGTTTAGGGGGTATTTATAGGAAAATGGGTAAAATTAGCCGTTAGGGACCAAAATTGTAATTTTTCGCCTCCAATGGTACTCCAACGGTAATATTACCGTTGGAGTAAATCTGACCGTTGGATCAATCAGATCCAACCGTCAAATTTTGATTTTTTAAAAAAAGTAAAAAATGTTAGAATATCGGTAGTTGGCAGGAGGACGGACTAGCAGACCGGGACACAGTAACACATCCTGATCTACGGAGCTAGGAACGGTAGCCCCGTTACAAGAAGCCTAACGTAATAAGTTGATTGAATTGTAGTACTAGCTTTTATCTATGGCTTCGTTTGTGAGCACTCTGTGTTTTATAATTGTGAGATGTTGTTTTCTTTTTTTGAATTCGTGTTCTATGTAGTTTAATTAGCTTTAATTTGTCAAGTTCAACTAGTTCGGTATTGAAGGTGTGTATAATTCAATTGGTATACGATCTGAAGTAACGCTTGAATTGATTGTTTTTTAGTAGTGTATATTCAAAGAATATTGTGATTTGGAATTGTATTGTTTAGTCTTTGTTAAACTTTTTGAAATATATTTTTTTTTTAAATCCCAATATAAAATAAGCCTTACATATATCTTTTTTGAAAATTATTTTTAGTTGTTCTTATTGGAAATTAAATCTACAATCTCTTGACATTTAAATTTACTATAGTATTAATGTGCTACAAACCCTAAACCAGCTTACACATACCATTGCCTAATATCGAAAAACAAAATCCTTCTTTCTTGAAGATTGACCCATGTACAGGAACAAAACCAGAATAAAATTCATTGGTATACAATTTTTTTAAAAAAAAAAAGAGAGAAAAAAAATATGCTACCCAATTCATTGGTAACAATTCTCTGTCTCTTTTTTTTTTCTGAAATCTGGAATAATAAATAATAGAAAGCTTTGAACGTTGTGGATTGAGAAAATGAAGGAGATAATCTCGTTCTAATGGAGAAAATCAAGCCACATTCAAAAATGAAGGAGAATAAGTCAAATTCTAACACATAAAATAATATTAATTCTTACAATTTTGTCCTACAAATTATCATATTCTGAAAACGTTGGTAAAATAAAATGAGTTCATTTCCAGGTAAATAAGGCATACCTGAATTTAGAGTGGACATTTTCCATGTCTGTAAACATATAATCTGAGAAGGATAAAAGACCTAGGGAATGGAACAAACTGCGTAGCCTACTGAAGATATGGCCGACGATATGAATGGAAAAGCCATTACTGCTACTTGGCCATCACAATCCAAGTGATCCGGGTCTTCCCAACCCCTTTATTATTGCATTGTTTTTCGACTGCTAATGTAACTATTGTCCTCATTAAGGCACCTACATATAGTGGGACATATGGCACTGTTTTTGTAATTAATATTCTTGTGACCAACCTATAATTAATTTCAGATCATTATAGCCTTCCATCAAACTGATCTGACGATAAAGTTTGTACTGCTTAATGCTTTGTTACTTCTTTGTTTAACTAGGACTTTCAATCAAATATTGAACTCTTTTTTCTACAAAGGAATCATGATACTCGATAATAAGTTTATGAGCTATGTGGTGTCTGTATATCTATGATTGAAGGACGTACACCCAATATCCTTGAGGAAAAGTTTGACAGCCTATTAAACTGGAGTTCTTAGGACATTGAATTGGCTCCAGAAAATAGACTCGAAAATAGACCCTGTTTAATAACAAGCTAATCGGGCAATTCGTATTTCATAACCTACAGACCATTATCCACACCTATTTAAGCCGATCCATTTTATAAAGACTTTTAAGACACAAAATAAAGTAATTTTCATGTTTGAAGGTTTAAATAATTCTGACGTTAGGGTTCTCAAAGTCATCCCTAAAAATGAAACTGGTTAATGAAATAAACAAACAAAACAGTTTATATTAAATGAACCTTAGCTCTTTCTAAACGATGTTGGAGTTATATAAAATATAAATAAACAAATTTTATCTTTCAAGTGTTTCTAAATTTGCTTTTACCCCCTATAAATATTAAATCAAACTGTATTTAGTGAATCTATAACCAAAAACAGTCCGAGTTAACAAAACCTAATTCTTAAGCCACACAGAACGAAGAACTGAAATTATACAGGTTGTTATTTCATATAATTATCTACAAATATCATGTTTTAATCTTCCTCAAATTATGTCTCTAGAAAATATCACATTAGTCTCTAAAACAGATTTTTTTAACTGATTCTGAAATCAGGGCAGTATATAGTTCATCAACCAAAACTGAAAAACGGTGTTGAATTAACCAAAATCCTCTTACAGTTAATTGCGGGACACAAAAACCTACAATTTAAATGTTTTAAGTTTTCCAGAATTCTTTCTCTTGGGTTTAGAAAACGGGACCTAAAATAGACTGTTCTCAATGATACTATAAATAGAATAGTTTATAGTAATTTGTCTACAAATATAAAACGGGTTACAATTAGCCAACACTCCTTTGCAGCCTAGTACAAAACATATAAATGTACAAATTTTGTGTTGCAAGTTTGCCGAACGTCTCTAAGGATTACAAAATAGGCCCCTAAACAGACTATCCTGAACACTACTCTAAACAGGGCAATTAGCAGTATTTCAACCATAAATGAAAAATGAGATAGAATTAGATCAAACCCTTTTACAAGTGTTTACTAGACCATGAATACACAACTTTTATGTTTTGAGTTTCTTCAAATTCAACATGGAACATACCTAGAATATAGGTACAAAAACATAACAGAATTAAGGATTTTCTTTCAATAATTTAAGGTTACCTTCGATTTTCTACCAAAACCTTTGCTCTGATTCAAATTTGGACGAACTGATGGAGGTGAAATCCTATTGTTTTGAGTTTTCCTTATGTTGTTCAGTTTCTCCTTCGCATTTTTATCTCTTGGTTTGGTGTCGAAAGGAAATAAAAATGCTTTAAGTTAGGTTTTTATATCTCTTAGGACTTGGGGTACCCCAAATTTGACACCTAATGTGTCATTTTTCACTTTAGTCCCTATAATAGCTTTAGTTTCATTTTTACCTCTCAACAAGTCACCCATAAAATGTTTTTCTTTTATTTGAGTCCTTAACTTCTATTTCTAACTTGATATAATAGAATTTAATAAGACACTTCACATTTAAACCACAATTACAATGTCATGCATTTAAATGACATTTATCGCGATTACACTTTATAATTTATTTTTTAGCTAATTTTTTCTCTATTTTTCCTATTGTTTTAACATATATTGTCCTCCTCACAAATCCTATTCTAAATCTGTCTTTTAAATTTTGATTGCTATTAATAATACTAAATCATGAAAAAGCATATATCTAACACATGCATGAATATATGCATGATATGCATAGTGGTTTTAGGTTGGGGTATCACAAAAGTAGAAAGAACGCATATATTTTTGAGCAGACTCATTTTATACAAAATGAATCATACTCCAAATAAACATTTTTATTTCTCTAATAATTAAATTTGAATTTTTATTCAATGTAGTCATCAACCAATTTCAATTTTATTTCAATGCAATTACTCTAATTAGTCGAAATTTTATTTTAACAAAAGACACTTGGGATATATTTTTCAATGAATGGAATGTTAGATTAAAGTTTAGTTTTGATAAGTCATTTTATTTGCTCTTATTGAGAATTGTTCGCACAACCTATATATTAGAACTGACTCTAATACTAATAAACTACAAATTCATTAGTTAATAAATTAAAGTTAATTGAATATGTCCAATAATATGCTAAATTCAGAATTAATTAATCAACAAGATGTTGACTCAATGGTTAGTATGCTAGTCTTGGGTGGACTAACTATCAAAAGATCAAAAATCAAATCCCAAAGAAGACACTTATTAGAAAGAGAGAAATCATTAATGTTGTAATTTTCAAAGTGATCACCCACTTCTTAAAAAAAAAGATTCAATAATTACATCAAAAACTAGACGGTCAACTGATAAAAAAAAGACTAATTTATAAAAGATCACCTTTCATAGGAAAAAAATAAAGTTAAATGACCACAATTAAAATGTAAAGCTCAATAACTATGAAAAGATATACCAACTTCAATTACCCAATTTCAATGACATTCTAAGGTGAATAACAAAATTTTTTAACTTCTTCATAAGAGGCAAAACATTTTTCTTGAATTTCGTAAATCAAATGACTTTTAAAGATAATTTAAAATAAAATGTTTTATTTTAATTTAAAAAAGTATTCACAGATAA
This sequence comes from Flueggea neowawraea, assembly GCA_948243855.1. Lineage (NCBI taxonomy): Eukaryota > Viridiplantae > Streptophyta > Magnoliopsida > Malpighiales > Phyllanthaceae > Flueggea > Flueggea neowawraea. The sequence goes on from CAODLS012598846.1 coordinate 4,692, forward strand.
TAATCTAACAAGGTTGTTTGTTCATTTAGTACTTTTCAAAACAAATTTTGTGTACTCCCTCCAAGGCTGTAACCCATTTTGATAGACATTTTTCTTATTTTTAATTTTTTTTTCTCTTTCAACTAATTTAATTAAAAAATTACCACATTATCCTTGTTAATTTAGTGTAATTGATAATTAGTCAAGAGTTGGAATTAATCTTTGTCAAAAAAAAAAGAGCTAGAATTAATACCTTAACAAATTTCACCAATCAAATTAAATGGTCTATTAATTTGGAAAAATATATAAAATTTCATAACTAGGAAAACCACTTTTTTTTTTAATTTCTGTAAATAAACAAATATGTCTATTATAATAGGATATGGAGAGTACTTTAATTTTTAATTACAGAAAATGCACACCCAAATCATTTTAATCATTATCGTTTTTTTCTATACAAACTCAGTTAATCTCCCAAATATCCTCCATACTTGGTCTCGAGTGCCTCGCACCTAATGATGGCAATTTATATCTTATTTGATGGGTATCGATTTTATTCGTACACAGTCAACAAAAGTATTATTCGTTTTGACTGGTTATGGGTACGAGCACGTGTAATACCCACATTTTACTATACGAGTATAGGTAGGGTATGAATATAAGAATGTCGTACCCATACTCGTTGGGTAATATTCATATCCGTGTCCGTTACCCGTTACGCATACCCACTATATATATATATACACACACACACATACACACATGTATTATATATACACACACATATGTATTATATATATATATGTATACATATTCAAAATTATTTTCACGAACAAAATATCCCACTGCAAACTTGTTTTTCAGGAAAATTTGTCTAATTAAAATTGCTTTGAATCAGTGGTTGTTGGATTATGATGAGATAATTAGCAAGATGATCAATAAAATGTTAGAAAAGTATGATGAGTATTGGGACGAGGTTCATAAGATTATGAGTATTGCTTCTGTGTTAAATCTTCGTTATAAATTCTCTTTGTTTGAGTTTTATTTTCCAAAATTATTTGGATCAGAAGATTCTCATCATATTAAGGAAGTTAGGAACCTTTTACATGACTTGTTAAAGGTGTATGACAAGACTAAAATTGGAAAATGTTCTGCAGAAGTCTTAATTGGTTATAACTCATCTACTATTGAATTTGATGATAGTGATCTAATGTCATTCATACAAAGTAAGAAAAAGACTAAGGTGACAATTATGACAGAATTAGATCATTATCTTGAAGATGAAATTCTACCACATTCCAATAATTTTGATATTCTTATGTGGTGGAAGACAAATGAGGTGAAGTATCTGACATTGCAATCCATTACTAGAGATATACTTGATATTCCTGTGTCGACTGTTGCTTCTGAATCTGCATTTAACTTGAATGGTAGGCTTGTGAGTGCTCATCGTAGTCGCATCCACCCAAAAACAATTGAAGCGTTAATGTGTGCTCAAAGTTGGTTGTGACATTCTACAGGTAACACTTTGTTTAATTTTTATAAAAATAGTTGCATATTTATGCATTTGCAATAACTTGTTTAATTTTATTGTAGGCATATCCAACAATATCTCTGATGAGCATAACACTTTTTTGATGATATAGAAGATGACCTAGAGATTTTAGGTATTATATTTTATATTATTTATTGATATTAATAATTGTTTCAAGTAATTTGTTGATTTATTTTTAATGTGTGTATTATTTTATTACAGAGTCAACTACAACAAATGATTGATTGACTAACAAATCAAGCATGAGAGTTTAAGAACAATATTTTTTTGTCTAACTTTATTTTGGTCTAACTTATGTTGGTATATTACTATCACAAATATAACTAGTACATATTTTAGTTTAATATTTTCTTCACAGCAAAAGACTAGAACTAAGACTTGTAATTTAGAGGTTACAATGAGAATGTTGGAAACACTCCTCATATTTATCCTTGTATAAAATTTTAGACTATAATTTTTGTATAAATTCTCCATCAATGACAACTTATCACTTTCCTATTTTATTAATTACATTCGGTTGCAAATTATAGTTTTTATATTATGTTGTGTAAATATAATATTTCATATTATCTTATGTATTTTTTTAATCTATTGTTTTAAATTGATGATATATTAGTTTTTAAGTTAATTAATTAAATTTAAACTACGGGTAAATGAATACCTTACGGGTAAACAAATACCTTGTGGGTAGGGTACGAGTAATAATTTTTGTCACATGCACGGGTACGAGTACATAATATGAACTACGAGTATGTTTAAGGGTATTGGTATACCCTAATCATACCATACCCGTTGCCATCCCTACATAATACAAAATATATGTATACATAGTATATAACAGAGGTGGATAGGGACCAGATACTGACATTTATCAGAAGGGAGACAGAGCTACCCAACAACTCAAATAGAATACGTGGTCTGACCGAATGCAGGACTACCATATAACCCTAGTAACTGGGCCCTTGACAGGGCATTAGTATACCAAAGGCTACGCTACCTCGTAGTTAGGTGTCCCTAATTCAAAACATACATAACTGGCAGACGACATACAGAACGAAAAATCATTTGCAGAGAATATATATATCAAACAAAATATTGAGTATTAATAATCAAATAAGCCGGATTATTAAATAATCAAACCATTATTAGGTCAAATTTCATATGTAAGCCGAACACACCAAAAACATATAAATTTTCAAAGGATGCAGCCTATGTGTCTGAAACTGATATTTTCTCACCTGAGAGTCCAAGCAAGGATCACCAGTCAAACACCACTGGTAGATAGCTACTCGTACTGGCAACCACAAGGAGATGTATAGACATAGCCAAACAATTATCAGTATGTGGTACTGTGGTAATACCATGATGCATGACACGCAAATGCAATGCAACCCTAAATTCCCCAACACTACAAACGCACTCGACTTGACATCCAAAGTAACCAAACACCCACATTGCCTAAATCCAACCTCCTAAACACGCCTCAAGCATCCATCCTCTAAACCACCCAAAATCACTAAGAATCACCTTCATCAGATTCGGATTTCCTATGACCCAAGAAGACAAATCATCAAATCTCCAAACCAAACTCAAATTTAAGTAGTTCTAACTCTTACTCAAAGAGATACATCAGAAAACAACTCCAGATATATCAGAAATCCATCAAATATGGAACCCTGGCTCGGAATAAACTCATTCGCTCAAACAAGAAACTTCCCAAAACCAATGCTAGAATCACGTAGATTCAACCTTAAACAACCATAATCTAACCATCTTTAACTCCCCTTTCAATAGAACAAGAAGATTTGAACAAAACTTCAAAATTCGTTCAAAACCCTAGATGAACAATGTGCAGCAAGAATGAAGAAAAGAGAAGATCAATGCATGTTCTTACCTTTAGAACTGAAATGCAAACACTTAGAAGAGATGGAGAGCAAAGAGAACAATTGAGAGAGAGTGATTTCAGTAGTTGAGATGAGTTATGGCTGGAGGAAGGGTAAGTGGGTGTATTTATTGACCCATGGAACTGAAACGTTGCATCTCACTTAATTGGGTCCAGACCTGGCACATCTACGTGCGTTGTGCCCACTTCTACGCACACTGAACGAGGATATGCGTGCATAGATGAGGCTTCAGCGTACGTAGATGGAGAATCTGATGACTTTCTACCCTCAGATCTAGAATCAATGTGCGTTCCAGTCCAAGCAATGCACGTAGACGGTAGACCTAGTGACCTCTCCTTCTCAGATCCATATTCAATGTGTGTTCCACTCCAACAATGCAAGTAGATAATCACTCTCGTTCACGATTCACGTCCTAACGATGATCAACGTACGTAGGATACCACCCGCTCACGTTGACGGCCTGAGGCACATCCACGGTCCAACTCAACCTTCGTCTATGCTCGTAGAACCTCCTCCAACGCACGTAGATGACCTTCATTGTGTCTTGCATGCACAATCGGCCTTCAAAACATTCTCACTCAAGATCAACTTACCGAAACCTCAAACTACCCCAAAGACTAAACAAAATGCCACCAGATTCCGGTTAGAATCCGACGGGGTATTACATTATTAGTCTCTTAAGCTCAACTTGATAACTAGACCTAAATTGACCATTATCTTGCTTCCATCCTTTTATGTTAACAAATTCAACCAATGAGGTAGACAAAGCTTTACCTCCCTTTAATGACCACACAAATCCTATAAGAATTTGGACCGATTTTGGTCGTCTTTTTACCACTTCTACTATTGGAAACTCTTTGCCCAACATTAAAGGCATCCATTCCTAAATATGAAATCAAATTACAATAAGATAAAAATATGCAAAATCAACAAATTACTAATTTTGGTCTCAATAATAACACTGTACTTATCACAAACACAGTTACATTATATCCAATACAACATAACAAATAAGAAGTTCAAATTCTAATATATATATTACAACAACAAACCAAAAAAAAAAAGAGCTAAGCATATTTCAACAAATTATATCAATTTTGCCTATTTTGATGCCATATTTGGAACATTTCATTAGATAAATTCGGCCTAAAAATATTCCATTTTGAACTGCTTTCTAGATGGGCAATGAGATCTCCACCATATATATATCTAAGAGACCTTTGTCTTGTTCCAAACTCCAGTCTAACTCGATCTCAAATGTATCAATTTCAATGTTAAATACAATAAAATTATGTAATAGAGCATAAGCATAAATAATCCTACACATCTTCATTGAATACCAAGTTGCACATATTAGATTACCCCATCTAAGTTTTAACAGTCCAAAATTATTTACCTTGAACCATTTCCACTTATCATCATAATTGCTCTCTATAACTAGTTAAGTTTTTTTTAGAAGAAGATGATGGCATCTAAGTATTGCATGAAGGACAACACTAAAATGCCTATATATAGTCTCACCACTCCATCTAAAATATAATTGTGCTCTTTTTTTTCGTATTATATGCTAAAATATATAGAAAAATAGCAACCATTTCTTCAATACTCATATTCTTATTTCTTTGTAAACCACCAATGTAATATCCCACCTATTCTAATCAGAATTATGTAGCATTCTGTTTGGTTCTGAAGTGATTTGGGATGTTGGTAATTTTGATCCTTGAGTTTGGAAGGCATTCAGATGCAGTTTTGTGCGTGTATAGTGTGCTGAAGTTCATCAATGTGCGTTAAAGGATTTCTACACACACACATCTCCATTTGAGTTGGACCGTGAACGTGCCTAAGACTGTATGCACATGTTGTAAGGTTCTACGCGTGTTGAAAGGTTCTACGTGCATCGATCATCACTTGGGCTTGAACCGTGGGCAAATGAAGCTGACTACATGCGTTGTAAGCTTGGTGCGCACGTTGATCTTGGATCTGGGAGTGAGGGTGATCTGAGTTTCCATCTACATGCGTTGTGGATTGTATTACATAAGTTAAAAATGGAACCACACACATAGATCAACTTATTCAAGGCAACTTTGAGTGAAACACAACGTTTCGACGTTATGGTCTATAAATACCCCCAAACCCGATGAGTTTTATTGTTTTTTGTCTCTCCTCAATGTCTTTTCTCTGAGATCACTTCATAACTCTTCCCTATTGCTCCCCTCTTGTTCCTAACTAGTTTTTGAGCTAAGATTACATCTCTTTCTTGGTTTTTGATTCTGCTTTCATGCTTTTGATTCATGGGTTTGTCTTTGCCCAAATTGATTAAGGTTTATAAATTTTGGATGATTTCTGATGAAATGAAGTTAGAGAATGCTATAGTATGGATGTTTGAGGTCTGAATCATAATATTTAACTTTGGTTTTGGAGATTTTTGGTGTTTGGACGAAATGGGTTTGTATGGAGTTAGGGTTCAGTTTTGAACAAATTTAAGGATAGATTTTAGGTTGTTTTTCTTAGATTATGGTATGAGGGACTTGGAAAAACCTGAATTTGTATAGGATTTAAAGATTGGATGTTGTTTGTTAGTGGGTCTATGTAAATCTGAATTTTTGGGAGAAAATTCTTGATGATTTAGATGTTATTTGTTGAAATAGATGGTTGATTTGTATTCTTGCGGATGCTAGGAAGTGATTGGCATGAGTTAGAATGGTCGGTCTTGAACGAAATAGATTTACGGACTAAATGGGTAATTTACCATTAAGGACTAGATGTGATATATTTGGCATTTATGGGTCAATATATAATTTTGTATATATATTGGAGATAAATTTGAATATTTCGATGTCTTAATATAATGTTGAGGTTTTTGGATTAATTTATGAATTTTTACATTTTGGGGACTGATTGGTAATTTTTCAAAGTTCGGGGACCAAAGTAATTTTACACCGAGGTGTAATTTTTGAGTTAATATATTAGACTTTGGGTAGAAATGGATTTTTGGGTTTTGTTTGAGCATTTGAGTTGTATATGGATGTGCACATATTTTGGTACAGCCACAGTACTAATGTTTCATTTGCTTTGTTTCTGATGTACTTTGTTTTTGGTATCTCTATTATAGCTGATTGTTTCTGTCAACGAGATCAGCCGCCCGACAGTGGTGCCTGACTGTTATAGCTTGGACATCTAGGTGAGTGGATGACAGCTTCAAACACATAAGTTGTGTCTTGAAACTGTATCTGTTTTTGCTATATTTGACAGATATTCTGAAAATGAACTAATCTAATGACTGGTTAAATTAATAATCTGATCTTTTGAATTAATACTCAATACTTTGTTTTTGAAATCTGGTATATATGTATATATATATCCCTCTGTTTTCGATTCTGAATTGCATGCTTTGTTTCTGCATACTATGATATTATGGATTTGGTATCTGATATGAGACGCCTAGCTACTCGGTACATAGTCTTTGGTATACCAATCCTTTGTTATGGCCCAGCTACCAGGGATGCTGGTAGCCATGTGTTCCAGCACGACACATGATTTGTTTCTGATTAGTAGCGGAGTCCACATTTATTACACAGTTTGATCGGGTGACGCAGACCACACCATATCTATTATTGGTCCCATATTACTTATACTCTGTTTTTGACTCTGAAACTACTAGTATTACTCTGCATGAGTGCATGTTTTGCTCTGTTTGCAAATGTTTTCAAAATGTTTCTTTGAAACCCTACTCTGTATGTAGTGTGTATATATGTATACCTCCTTATACCTGCGTGTGATATTTTTCGAACTGTTTTCAAAACAATCTTTGTGAGCCACATATGATGCAATCTGAAGTGTTGTCCCTCATTGGCTTCTTATCCCCCCTTTCCCTTTCCTTATTTGTTTCCATCTTTCTTTGCATGTTGACTTTCTGCTCAACAATTGTTTGGCATCTCAGCTCAGTAAGGAGTCTGCATTCTTAGTTATTGACGCCCACTTGGCCGAGCTTCTCCTTTTGTTTTAGAGCTCTGCACCATGATGTTGTTGGGTTACTGGATTGTATGCTTTTGTCTTTTGGTCACATTGATTTACGATACATTTACCTTGTATTTGATTTCACTTACATCGTATTTTGTTATACTTGTATATTTTATTTTATACACTTGTATGATTTCTTATAAATGGCTTTATATTAAAATATTTTCATAAATGAATAAATTGGGTAGAGTTTTTGATTCTCTGAGGCTTGTGCGAGATGGACTGGGCTCCCATAGATAGTCCGCCTCATACGCCGGTCATGGTCCAGAAACGGGTTGTCACAAAGATGGTATCAGAGCTCTAGGTTTCGTAAGTCTATGGTTGATATGGATCATATGTATCTTTGATTGAGTCTGTCTAATTTGCCTATGTATACTGTTTGATATTAGTTCTAGTACTATGGCGATCACATGCATTTTGACATTTGCATACATGATTTTTGTTTTGTCTGTAGATATGGATCTTCCACGTGGGAGAGGTCATGGTAGAGGTCGTGGGAGGCCTAGGTGTGCACCTGTCGAGTAGGGATGTAATCGAGTCGAGCTCGAACTCTTGGTGCTCAAGCTTGGCTCGGCTAAAAACCCATTAGCTATAGCTTTAATTTATGTTCGAACTCGAGCTCGTGTTGTTCATTTAGAGTTCGCGAGCTACTCAAGCTCTACTCGTTTAAAATAAGATTTTTCCGTTCGTGAGCTTAGATCATTTAAAACTCGTTATACTCGACTCGTTTGATCACTTGAACCAAGCTCAGCTCGGCTCGGCTCGTTCAACAACTCGTTATCAAGCTCGACTCGGCTCGTTTAAAAGCTCGAATTGAACAAATAATAAAAACAACAATTTTTAACATTTAACAACAAAAATACATTTCTGGGTAATAAGATTTGAACTCCAAACCAATTAGTTTACATTTCTGGATAAACAAATATAGTTTAACATTCAACAAAAATATATTTCTGGGTAATAAGATTTGAACTCCAAACCAATCAGTTTACATTTCTGGGTAATAAAATTTATCAGGACCTAAAAGTTACGAACTTTCAAAGTTGCAGCTAGCAGACCACAATCTTTTTCAAAACAAAAAAAAATCATAACTGAAAAGACTATAAACATTTAAACATAGACATGCAATTGAAAGATGCATAATCATACAAACTAATATAAATACACAAAAAAGGACAATTCAATGTGAAGGAATTGTAAATTACTACAAAGCATAAACAAAACAATTCAATTAGCCAGAGAATAGAGACTCATCGATTTCAATTTTCACAACTTCCTCCTCAATTTCATCTCTCTGCAGCGACGCAGTCGGCACCGATATTATCAGTGGCCCTCTTCCCTTTTTCTTGTTCTACGGCCTGGCCTAAACAAAAACAAATGCGGACACACACAAAATCACCCTTCATTTAAATTTCATTCTACAACAAATATTATGGATACTGTTAATACGAAGACTAGATAACGAACTCAGAGGTAAATAACAAATAAATGGTACGTAAAAAACATGTTACAATTTATAGAGTTAGCACAGATTTTAGGATTAAAAGCCATAATATTATTATATGATAATCGATTCATGTACAAAATTAAATTTGATTGATAAAGAAATAATGGTAAGAGTGAAAATTTGATTGAAGTCAAAGATAAACTTGTATTTTTCACCCTAGTCTTCTCTCCTGATAGTTCAGTTGTAGTTTTGTGACTCATGATAGTTGGGACAAAGTAGTAGGTTCTTGAAAAAGAGAAGAATGAACGAACCCATAAACAAAAGTACGAGAAAAATGACAAAAATTAGAACAGTAATCTACACAATTTATGCTAGAAAGAATGAACTAACCCAAAATCAGAAACCTCAACGACGGTGAGGCCGTGAGACAGAGCGACGACGAGAATGACTCAACGACGGTGAGACCGTAAGCCAGGGCGACAGTGAGAGTGACTCGACGACGGTGTGAGACCGTGAGAGAGAACAACAGTTGAGAAAACGACAATAGTGAGTGAGACTGAAAGAGGTAGCGACGACGAGAATGACTGAGTGAGTGAGAATGTGTGATTTAGATTTAGGGCTTGAGAGTTTGATATAAGTAAGAATTGGCCAATCAGGAATTAAAAATTGGATGGATTTATTTTTAGTCAAAACTATGTAGTTTTGAGTCAAAATGACGTAGTTTTGGCTTAAAACTACGTAATTTTGTTTTAAAAATTTGGTAGTTTTGACACTACTTTATATCTTTAAAGAAAAAATAGCATTTAGTATGTATGTTAATGTTAATAACATAGTGTGTACTAGTTTAGTGTTTGAGGTTTAGGGTATAGAGTTTAATGTATAATATATAAGACCATAGTATATTATAACTTACAAAAAATTTAGGGTATATACCATAATATATTAGAGATTTAGGGTATCGACCATTGTATATTATAACTTACAAAAAGTTTAATTGAGTTAAAGATATAGAGTTTTACACTTTTGTAAGTTATAATTTCCAAAATTTCATGTTGTAAACATAAAGTTTACATTGTATAAACCTTTGTACACCTAAATTTAGGTGTACAATATGAACTTTAGGACCAATAGTTTAGGTGTACAAATGTGTACACCATGAACTTTAGGATATTGTAACTCATAAAAAGTTTAATTGAGTTATAAAAAGTTTAATAGACCATAGGATATTATAACTTACTAAAAAATTAATTGAGTTAAAGATATAGAGTTTACGGTACAACATGTTGTGTACATCTTTGTACACCTAAATTTCTGGTTGTGTACACCTTTGTATACCTACATTTCATGTTTTTTACACAAAAATTTAATGTTGTACATCTTTGTACACCTAACGTTCATGTTGTGTACACCTAAAATTCATGTTGTATACACCTTTGTACACCTAAATTTCCTGTTGTAGACCTTTGTCCACGTAAATTTCATGTAGTGTACACATTTGTACACCTAAATTTAGGAGTACAACATGAACTTTCGGACCAATAGTTTAGGTGTATCAAACATTTGTTATAAACGTATTATTTTCCCCTAAATAAGTTGTTAAATTATTCAAGTTTTGTACACCTATAAATGATTTGTTGTTCATATATCTTAACATGAAAATATTTTACAAATTATATTGTATATGAACCAAAATATAATTTTTTGAAAAATTGGCTTTGCATTATATTATACAATTTTTTTCATAGAGGATTGTAATTCATAAGAACTATATTAGTGCACAATTTTTTCTAAGTTGATTTGTCAAATTGTATGTCCTAAATAAATTGTTAAAATTATAAAACTTGAAATTACTTACATATAATACAACATAACAAATAAAAACTGTTCATGCTACATTACATATTAATAATATAAAGTATTATAAAAATTTCGTGTAGTGCACACCTTTGTACACTTAAAATGCATGTTGTGTACATCTTTGTACACTTAAAGTTTATGTAGTACAGACATGGCCAAAACCGAACTAGATCGCTGGTTTGTATCAAAACCGGTTGAATCGGAACCAAGACTGAGACCGACCAAACCATCCACCCAACAGTCTGTGTAATAACTTGATTTTTTTGACCATTTTTGGGTAAATTTTCCATTGAATTTTTTTTTCGAATTAATTATTTTTGAAGGATTAATTTTAATTTAAAATATCATTAAATTAATTAATGATATTTTGGAGTGTTAAATTTTTGTTGGTATTAATATGATTTTTGAAGTGTATTGGG
>CAODLS012599161.1:0-10050 GCA_948243855.1 Flueggea neowawraea
CCATTAAACTATTTCAAATTGAAATATAGGCCATAACCCACTACTCGGTATGTGGAGCATCTAACAAAACTGAAAGTCGAGCTCGATCAACAGGGCACTCGCTGCTGATAACCACCTCATTAAGCGCGGAAGATCAACAACTGCTACAATGTACCTGAAAAGTAAAGTATAGGGAACACAAGGAAAACGAAAAGAAAGGGGGAGGAGTCAGACCCAGTGAGGGATAATATCTCAAGACGACTCCAGGTCTCACAAAAATATTTCAAAACCTTTTGAAATCTAACACAAGCAATATACTCTTATACTTACGTATACACTTTAATACTTATAGTAGTGTTTAAGAAATACCATTTTAGAAACCTTTGGCAGACAAGGCAACAACAACAAATACCTACGTTAAGAAAGTAAGTCATAAAAACCAGATGGGATACTTGGATTCCTAAAACATACTTGGATGAAAATATTTTCTCCGAAAACATTTACTTAGAACAATAGAGTTGAAAACCTAAATATAATACTTGCTTTTGAAAACTCTTATTGAAAACTGTAATTTTACTGAAAATCGAATTGGGACAGAACTGGATAGATGTGGACTGAGCCACCTGATATTTAACTGATGTGGCAACGCCACCTAATATAAACTGATCTCGTGTGCTTGCGCTGGTCATACGGGTTACCACCTAACCTGGTAACTGGATATACTGATCTCGCGTTCCTTGATTAGACACACGAGTTACCACCAATCCCGGTAACTAGATTTAACTGATCAATGGTATACCATAGACTACGCCTCTCCGTAGCTGAGTGTCCCAAATCACGAAATACTTATTTCTCAAAACATATTTCTACTGAGAACTTATAAACCATATTTAAAGCCAAACAGGCAACATGAAAACACACAATTCAATAAAAAATATTTCTTATTTTTAAAAGCTGATACTGAACGGAAAACATTCCGAATACTGAACAGATTCATTATTTTAAAACTGAAATGCTGATTATTGAAATCATACCAGATTTCAAGCACTGAATTCTTAATACTGAAAACATATCTTTTTAGACGGAAATACTTTTCACGTCATACTTATACGAAAATACTTATTTAGAAAATCATACCTGATTTCTGAAGGCTGAAAACTTAATATTGAAATACATACTTATGCCCCAAGGCAAAAACACTTTGTCTGGAAAGCATAAAACATTCCCAAACTATTTTCCATAGCAGGGTTTACCACAGAAATCAAACACACCAAAAGCATATAACTTTAGGAGACATAACCTATGTGTCTGAAACTGTTATCCACTCACCTGGACGCCGAGGTAATAATCCGGTCGTAGTCCACGAGTGAATGAATGGTCACCACCAAACTGAACAAAGCTAAAAACAGAGATTAGGACATCAGAGTATGATATTGTACTGTGACATTACTGAATATGTATGCAATGCAATGCATGACCCATCCTAAGCCATTGCTAGAAATCTTATTTCCTTAGAAATCTAAACGCTCGTGCGATAGAGAAATACTCCCAAATATATCAAAATTCATATCGATGATTCCAACCACACAAATCAACTCTAATCATCCTCAGAGACTTGAATCTATGATTGGTTTCACCAAACAAACTCATAATCATAAAAAATCTTCACAAACACGAACTAAACCCTAGCCCATTCAGAACAACACCAAATCGTTTGATTCAAAGCTTGATTCATGTTAATCTAACCTCAAACAACCATAGATAATCATTATCTAACCTCAAATCCAACAGAAACATCAAATCCGAACCTTAGACAGAAATTCGACCCATAAAGGAATTCCAAGATTAATGCATGAAAATGACGATTTAAGAGGGAAAGAAGAATGATCTTACCTCAAACAATCATCTTCTAACAACCCTTAGCATCCATCTCAACAGAATCACCAAGATCTGAAAACCTAGGTCAAATCGGACCAAAACGGAACCCAGAGATTATAAGCATGAAACGAACAAAATGAAGAGGTTAGAAGCTCAATCTTACCTCAAGAGATGTTTAGAAACCTTAGGAGAGTATGGACAAAGTCAGAGATATGATCTGAAAGTGAGAGAGAGTGAAAATGGTGAATGACGGACGAAGGTCGGGTGAAGGGGCATTTATAGACCCATCATGCCAAACGCAGCGTTTCAAACAATTATCAGCAGAGACATAGCCATCTACATGCGTTCCATGGCATCTTCGCACGTAGAGGCAGTCTTGTGTGCACAAACGTGCGTTCCAGTAGCCGAAGAATTTCAGATCTATGATTTACGTGTGTTGCACCCCTTGCTACGCACATAGCACAAGTTCTACATGCGTTGAAGAAACTTCAACGTGCGTAGACGAATTCACAGCTCCGCTGATTAGCTCAGACCATGATCTACGTGCGTGGCTCCTCTCTACAACACACATAGATAGCTTACACTGCCCCCAAATCCATCTTATTCATGCCCAACGTGCGTTAATGACCTCCAACGCACCTTAACATGCGGAAATCCGCATTCCAAACTTACATTCTTAATTCCCATCGTTGTCGGGACCTAACAACACCCAAACTCGTCTAAGATTCATCTTAGAACTATTGTGAACATTTCCAACCACCATAAACATCATCTCCAACTTTCAAAACAAATCCAATTGGAAATGAACTAAGGTCATTTGGGATCGAATGACATTCTACTCTAGACCTTGTCAGAATCGGGCGGAACACTACAAAAATTTGATCAAAACGGGAGGGATATTGCATTTTCTTTGCCAGAACATAAAGAAAATTTAATTATATAAGGAGATGAATTTTCATTTGTTGTATATATTTACAAATATTCGAATTTGGATTCAAACATTGAATTTAGTAATTTGGAAGAAATATAGATAAGAGAAGGTTCTGTTTTTTGGTTCCAAGTCAATATATTGCAAACACATATAGTGCCAATCACAAACAAATTATGCCAATCCATATTTCTTGATTGCACCCTCTCATCAATCCTAGCCCATATACACACACATATATAACACTATACCATCGAGCTCTGGCTCTAGCTGGTCCCCATGATTAAGAAATCCTAGACGAGCCATACATATAGAATATTAACTCACAACCTTCTTAATTGGAATGCATAGTGGATGCCTATTTCATCTTTTTGTTTTTTTTTGGCTTTGTCTGGACACATTAGACAAGGCTAATTAAAATGGTCATGGGTCGTGCCTCGTGTTCTCTAAAATGAAAAGGTAGCTACAACCATATATTTATTTTTTTGATGGTTGCCATTAAATCGTAATCGAAGTAGCTCACTATTTGTTGATTATATTAGTCCAAATCGCTTTCTTTATACGCGTCATTTAAGTTGATCATTTGTATTTTTTCTTATTTCCTATATAACATGATTGTTTGCTCACCATGAATGCATTAAAAATAGGAGTTCTTTATTTTCCATCTTAACTATCTATTTTCGTAAAAATAATAATGTTATAAGCTAAAATAAATTAACCAATGGGCTACAATAGTCAACTCCATCGTTAGCAGATCATGAGTTTGATTTTCAGTGAAAACAAATAAAAAACGACTTAACAAAAAAACTAAAATAAATAGATGCTAGTAAAAAATAAAAAAAATAAAAGAAAAATACTGATGTTACACTTGAAAACAAGTTGTTAAAAAAAGTTCACACAATGGTATAAAGAATCAAATATCTATATTATTGTTCAACGTAGGACTCTCGATTTATACAAGTTTGGTTTTGATAATGAACTCTTATCAAGATATAAATTTTTATATGGAGGTTGTTTTATGAACTAAAAACAAGGATGAGTTGAAGTACTCTTTAAGGAATTATTAGGCATATCCTAATAATGCATGTCATATCATCTTCATGATTTATTCATATCTTGGTAATGAGAAGTCCAAATATTATGCAAGGATATGGACATGACCAAGGTTCATTGAGGCATGACTACTAGAATTCCTTTTACATTTGCAGACGAAATGAAAAAATATGCTTTTCCCAGTCTTTTATGTTATTTGTCTTCAAACTATAATCAAGATGCAATGGCGGAATAGGTGGGATCAGTCGGGGTCAGCCAATCCTCCGGTTGTTCGGCGAACTCCTAGGGTATTCCGTCAACTCCACTTTTTTCTGTTTCATCCATCATCTCTTTATTTTAAAGTCGATTCTAACTTTACCAAAATCTAGCTCTATCATTGCCAGGATGAATAACAAATTCTTTTCAATATTATGTATACCTCATTGATTCTCTTAACTAGAATGCGATTATGTTCCAAAATTTAGCAAGCAGATGAAGAATTTATTAATTTATTTTCTAGAAACTGCTTGCTTGCTCCAACAAAATAACTATACTCTTTTAATTATAACCAACTTTAAAATTTAAAATTGAATATTATAAGATTTTTCCTTAATGGCCATTCATTCCTAGTCGAGAAAAAGGCCATTCATTCGTGTTAGCTGACTAGCTAGCTATACCCTAAGATTATTCTAAATAATTAGCAGCCTCACCCTGTTGTCAATTGACAAATGTTTTATCAGAATAAGCTAAATTTTGAGAGATTTAAAGGGAGGGAATAAGGAAGGACTCGGATTTTGACTGGTGTACAAATTCAGAAATTAGTGGCGGCATTCATGAATCATGACCCAAATAAAAATTTCATTGTCATTCTGTCACCTACACTGTGTATCTAATTTCTTTTAAACCAATGATGTTTGTTAATCCAAATCGGCTACTAAAATGCAGCAATACGATCAGGTGGCCATGACGAGCTGACAAAGAATTCGATATTTTAGTTAAATCAATCATGAGCTGCATAATTCGACGATTTAAAACTAATTAGTTTTTTTAATAAGTCGTAAATTTTATTAATCTAAAGCATGAGGTTGTGGATTAGTTTCATCAAAAAAAATTGTACTTGGTAATCAGACTATATAAGAATAACCTATTGATTAAATGGTTCATTAATTAATTTTATCAAATTTAATTCGTCAAAATAATATTTTGACATAAAAAAATTACTAATTGGAAAAAAATAAGTAATGCCATAATTTGAAAGTGATTGTTTGTTGTTTAAATTAGAAATTACCTTGTAAGCAATTCACCATTTTCAAATTACTACAGTAACAAATGTGCGTGAACATAAGAAATCTAATTACTAGCTAACGCCGGAGACTATGAGGGTTCCTACAACAAAGAGAAGACAAAACAGTCCTAGTAAATGAGGCACATATTTTTATCAAGAACTGCATAGTAATTGTCAACCCAAAAGGGCCAATCAAAATCTTTTTCTTTTCTATAACCAGTAAAATAAATTAAAAAAAAGTCATCATTCCTCAAAGTTGGTCCCAAAGTGCACTCTTAATTGGCGGGTATATATTGTCAGACCCCAAAGAGACTGCCCTTATAGGTAACCTATACATATGAACATGGAAAATTGTGATGACACATTATAATAGTAACTCCATAATAATACAGTTATGCTGATGAGAAATTTGATATATAATATTTTCTTCCATTAGGGTTAGGGACCACTGGTATTTATGATTCCAGTATTTATGGTGTTTGTTGTTAACTAAAATTGCTGCTTCTTGGTATATTATGGGGTAAAATTTTAGGGTTTGGTGTTTTCCCTTCTTGAGAGTGTAAAGAGAGTCAAAATATGATGGTTTTTGGATGGTTTTGATTGAATGCCGATTTGGAGGTGATCTTTCTGTATAGTGAGAATCTGTATTTTTTGTGGGTCACGTTGAATTAATAGAAATTGTTTCAATCATCTTGTTGTGGGACCAAATCTAAACTCATTCAAATCAGTCGATTATATTCAATCTAATCCTTTTATTGTTGTTTATCCCTTAGCTAACAAAATTGCTAACTTTTATTTAACAGTATTTTGAGAAGAAAAATAGGTAGAGCCTAGTTTTCAGGATGTCGTACAGAAATTTCATCCTAATGAATAGTTTTTGTTGCTGCTTATTACTAATGCAATTAGAATGATAAATTTTAGTACGCTCAAATATTATAAAAAGAATGTATTCATAACTAGATTGTGATTTTCACCTATCAATTGAAACCTTAGGTGAATTTGGTCGCTGATGTGGTAAAAAAGCAGTTTACTGCCGAACAAGTTGAGTTCAAACTCCATTGGTTGCTACTAATTAAAAGGAGTGAGCCAGCTTCATTTTTTAGGTGGATTAATTACTGAATAATATTATATTTATTTTCTTATACTCGGTATCATTCAACATATCGTAATTTTAAACATGCTATTTTTCATTGTTATAATAGCATAAATAGCAACCAAAACATAAAAATGTTTGTTCAAGAAGGAACAATTATTCAAAGAAATAACCTCATCACTGTACAAAGTTTGAAGCTTTCGTGAAAAATAATGAAAAAAGACACATGTGGTCACACAACCAACTAAAACAAAAACCCAACAAGCAATATATTGGTACGCACTATAGTAGTCTTCAAGGTAAACAATGAGAATTCGATTTCGACAAAAGAAATGGTTAAATATATAAAATCAAAGTCTCTATATACATAAAGATAGATGGCTCCAAAAGTCTGCCCACAATGAATAAGGAGATTTGAGAGGTTGGGTTTATCAGAGAGAGAGAGAGAGAGATTGATTTTGTTGCAGCAAATTATGCATATGGGGACTGAGAAAGAGACCCACACACACACCAACACAACCACACCACTGTAATATGTTGCTTCCCAATTTTACCTAATGAATTCCTCTTTTTGAGCATCATCTGCAGCTTGTGACTGCCATTATCATATCAGAGAAAACTGATGAGTTAGTAGTACTATATATATATATATATATATATATATGACTGTTTCTTTCTTGTTGCAAAATTATGGCACCACAAACACCACCCACCACCTTCTTCTTGCTGACATTATCATAAATTTTATGTGTGCGTCTGTATACTATTCTTCTCTTGCTTCATAATGTTGTTTGTTCTTTACACATGCATCTATATTTTCTTTTTTCTTTCCTTTTGATTTAAAATAAAATTTTCTTCATGTGTGATTCCTTGCGGTGATGGATCATGTCCCCATTCTTTGTTGCTTCTCTCTCTAATATATTGTTAATTGATGGTGTTATTGGCTTAAATAATGTTCAATTAATATATTTAACAAAAATAATATAGTATTTACCATATTATGATCTATAAAATTATGTAATATATTTCTAAATTTAATTTTACTATTACAACTACAAATTTTTTCATCACATATGTTCTTATCACTGACAAATCCCACAATATAATGAGAAAATCTATAGAAAATCAAAAAGATAAAAAAGCAACAATAATACAATTCAAAGTAAATTTTATGATTAATATTTTTGATAAGTTATTTTATTTGTATCCAAAGAAACCAAATTCTTGACCCCTTAGTGATAAAATGAGTTACAAGTCTAATAGTTATGATTAATATTAATTGATATCCATGAGACATTCATCTAACATAATGATTTTTTTTATAATTATCGAACATAATGAAATTTCAAATACTGATTGATTAATTCATGTTTTAACAGGTGTTTCTCAATTCAATTTCATCTACAATGTGGTCACTAAACTCTCTTCTTTTCATAGTGATTAAAATTTGATTTTGTATATCATTTGGTCACTACCATTAATATTTTGTTAAATTCATTAAAAATATGAGTGACACTGATTTGTGAAATAAAATTTGTTAATAATAATTTGGGAGTGAATTGTGCAAAGTGTGTGTAAAATTGTTGTGAAATATATTTCTTGACAATCATCAGACCCACCTAATTAAGAAATTGTTTGATTAACGCCTATTGTTGGCCCATACAATTTTGTCCTTAAAAACATACTTCGGTGGTTTAAGATAAGAAGGTACTTATAAACGTTTATTATGAGATAGAAAGGTTCTTGTAATGTTTATTGTCTTTAACTCTAAGATGATATGGAAATCATGACACATCAATAGCCCCCAGTTGAGGTTAAAGGGTTTAAGTTTACAACATTTTACTTGAGTTCTTACATACAATGCACTTTGCTATGTGTTCTTTGATAGTCACAAACCCACTAGATCGAGGTATTGTCTAATTTAGATTCACTGTTAATTCACCAATTTTGTCTTTGAAAATATACTTTGGTGGCTTGAAAGATGAAGATACTTAATTATAAGCAATTTTTGGCTTTCACTGATAAACGATGTGAGAATTATTGCACAATAAAAACAAATGATAATATAGAGTGCAAATTTTATTAATGAACAGAGGTATCATATCATTCTTATATTAATAATTTTTAAAAAATGTTAATATATATTAGTATAGTAATTGGCATACAAAATAAAAGTTTAGTAAGGACAAAAAAAATAGTGGCTGCATAAAATTTGCTAAAATGTAGTTACAAATTATGTTTTGCATCCCATAAATTATGTAAGCAATTACTCAAGACACCCATTTTTCATTCTCGTTGCCCATGATGAAAAACAGAATCATAAATACAAAGACTAATAAAAAGAACTCGTATTTTTATAAACTAAATGACCACAAGAGAAAGCTGGATGGCAGACAACAATGCTAATTTGGGCATGACATTAATATTAGGGTAGCTTTTGTTAGAATTTACCATCATGATTCTTTTCTTACATATTAATATTCATTTGGCATCAAAAAAAATTAAAAGCAAAATGAAAGAGAGAGAATAGATAAGTGGACAATGTGCTCCCCCACCAAATTATACAAAAAAATTGCAAACACTTACCAATTTCCTCAACTGTTAAGTCACATGTATTTTTCATGAAATAAATTTTAATAATGCCTCATAATGAAGGGATCTACTCACACTTGTTAGTGTCTCAAAAAAATTAGTGAAAAAATTAATAACAAAGCAATTGTGTGGTTTAATAATGGGTTGTGATGAAGAGGATGGTTAGGGAGTAGTTTTGCTGTGAGGAAAGCGAAGGTTTGTGGGGAAGGAACGCAATGAGGATGGTGCCATGTAAACCAAAACAAAGTCCAAGAAGAATTATGTGCCAAGAAAAAGAGAGAGAGAGGCAAAAACCTAGAAAACGGAAAGGAAGTTTTGGGCATTTGTGGGTCAAGCTAGGAAATAGGTGTGGGAATGGTTGGATTAGGATTAAAGAAATGTCTTAAGAAAAGTTGGTGTCTCTACGACTCAAGAAAATACGCCTGATTTCATGACTCATCTTGGAAATGATGACCTACTACACCATATAGAGTCAAATTCTATTATAAAATAAACATAATAGATTAAATAAAATAATAATAAATATAAAGTGTAAAACTTAATACTATATTAAGATCGAAAACATCTATAGGTAATTGAAAACTTTCCAAAGTTGTTTCTAAGTTGTCCAAGAATTAAGATGAGTGAATCGATTACTTGCTTCCCTTCAAAACTATAATGGCTACCTTTAGCTGGTTCAAAGTTATAACTAATTAGTATATGCACCATTATAAATTATATATAAAAAAATACAACATAATTTTAAAAGGCTGCAAGTTTATTGATGGAATAGTTATTATCATTTTCCTTTCTGCTAATTTCTGAAACTCAACAGCATATGATTGAATCAATTGAAACATAGCAAGATAAACTACTCTAAAAAACACATCGAGAACAAGATTGTAAAACCTCTAATAAGAGAATACAAAATAAAACTGCCACGACCCATTTTCGGGACCATAATCGGCGTACGAGGTGAACCGTCTATGAGAGCCCAGCCCATCCCGCACAAGCCTCTATAGTACAAAACTTCTACCCAAATATCATATTTAAAGAATATGAAAAACAAATAAAAGTATAAACTTTGTTTATTAAAAACAAAACATATATAATATTAAGTGCGAAAATTATTTCGAATTAAATCATTTGAAATGTCAGAAACAATAATAGAAACATAAACACATCCCACAGGAACCCGGTGTGGAGCATCTAACAAATCATATAAACGGGTCCGATCAAAAGGGCATTGACCGCAACATTAGAATCCCTCACTGAGTATCAAAA
>CAODLS012599304.1:0-10763 GCA_948243855.1 Flueggea neowawraea
ATTAAGTTCTTATTTTTGTCCACTCAAGAAAGGAGACAGCCAAGACGGCACTAGCAATACGAGATACTGCCCTTGCCAATGATACTCTTGGTAGATTCTTGAAAGAGGACAGCGCAAGCCAAGAAATTCTCCAAAGCCACACTGATATGGTTAAAAGCAATGATCTGAAAGATCTTCTGCCTTATGGCTTTGCCGTTCATCATGCTGGCTTGGCAAGGGCTGACCGTCAACTTGTTGAGGAACTCTTTGCTGATGGACATGTACAGGTGTTGGTTTCCACTGCAACTCTCGCCTGGGGTGTTAACCTGCCTGCACATACAGTGATTATTAAAGGGACTCAGATGTATAATCCTGAAAAAGGAGCGTGGACTGAGCTAAGTCCACTTGATGTTATGCAGATGTTGGGTCGTGCTGGACGACCTCAGTATGATTCTTACGGGGAAGGGATTATCATCACTGGCCATACTGAATTGCAGTACTACCTCTCTTTGATGAATCAACAGCTTCCAATTGAAAGTCAATTTGTGTCCAAGCTGGCTGATCAATTAAACACAGAAATCGTTCTTGGAACTGTTCAGAACGCCAGAGAAGATGACTGAGTATGCGTCCCATGAGACTCTTAAAGTATTTCCTGAGTTACGGATGAAAAAATTGAGGGGTTAGAAACTGGAGACTTTAATAAAATAACAATAAAAACGCTGAGCAGGCGTTCCGCGGGGACGACTTCAGGGACAGTAGGTTACGAGTAGCCTTATGCGGTTTTTTCTTAGTGTGATGGAAGCTCGAAAGCAAGAGAGAGATGGAGGTTGAAAGGGACAAAGATGGAGAGATGGATCATGGATGTTGAAAAAAACAATCAAATGGTCATGATTGAGAGGGCTAGGATTTTTTTATTAGGTTTTGTGGTTGGATAGAAAAATGGTTAGATGAGGGTTGGGTCTACCTAACCCAATTCAATTTATTGATGGTTGTTGGTTGACGTGGCAGTTTAGTGATGTCCATCGACACGACCCGCCACCTCAGAGCCTGTTCATCACAATCAGTGTTTAACGATAATGTTTTTAAAGTTTGAGGGGTAAATGATGTCATTTTTGCAAGTTGAAAGGGGTTCGTAAGCGATCGTGAATTTCATGGGGGAGATTTTTACGATCAATACAAGTTCAGGGGGTTCACATATATTATGCCTTTTTATTATATTTGTAAGATTAATAAAAGGGTTCTCTAACACTACCATCATCCAAATAACATCTCTGAATCCCAAGGATCACATCGCAGACGAACGAAAAGCTATCGAGACCTATGTAGGAATTCGACGGGGTATTACAATCCAAAAGTCATTTCCGTTGGTTCCCCATCATTCCTTATCATTTTCTAAGGTAACATCACTCATCTTTCTTTGTTTTTAACTCATTTTTAATGCATTTGAATTCGAAAATCCGCTTTGGGTTGAAATCCTCTAGGGTTCGAATTTCCTTAAGATTTTGAGTTAATGGATGCTAGGAAATATTAGAATAGCTTAGAGGAGACTTGAATGAACATGATTCAAGCCTTGAATCAAGAGATTTGATACGTTTTTAGTAGATATAGGGTTAGATTAGGATTTGAACGAAATGTGGGATATTTTGAGTTGTTTTGATGGATTTGATCATAGATTCTTATTCAAGAGGTTGATTAGAACCAATGTAAGTGATTGAAAATGATTTTTATTGGTTATATCAAGAATTAGTCGAGTTTTGAAATTTTGGGAAGGTGACTTACTCATGTAAGTACTTGAGTTACTCGAGTAAGCTAGTGTAGGTGTTACTCGAGTAAGCCCTTGGTTTACTCGAGTAAACCGTGGTTTTGATGGACTAAAAATGTAATTTTTCATATTTTACAATTTCTGAGAGTTTAGAGGATTAATTTGAAAATTCTGACTATTTGATAATTTGAGAAAACTTTGAGAATTGTTTTGAAATTTTCAAGTATCGAGAACTAAAACGTAATTTTATATTGGTTCGGGATCAAACTGTAATTTTATGTAAATTCCAAATTTTTGATTAAGAATGATAGAATCTCATTCGAAATAGATTTTTGGGAATATTTTGAGGGTTCGAGTTTGCATTTGTATTGCATTTTGATACCGCTCCAATACTGCATTTCGACTTGTTTATAATATATATTTTCTGATATATATTTGTTGAGTTTCTTGTTCCTGCTAACACGATCAACCACCTAGTGGATCTTGACAGGGTCGTGAGCTTCATACACTAGATGAGTGGATAACAACTTTAGACACATAGGTTGTCTCAAAATCCTATTTGTTTTTGTTGTGTTGGCTATAATCTCAATTTTGAATAATTAAGAATTGACTTAATTAATATACTGATTATGTGATTTAATAATCAATATATATATATATATATATATATATATATATATAAATGACGAAGTCCACATCATCTTTCTTATTGGTGCTACATGCACATCTTTGTTATTGGTCACATATCTACGATATTATGTTTTTGTAACTGAGATAGTTTTCAATATGCTTGCGTTCATGCCTGTTGTTTTGTTTGTGAATGTTTTCAAAATGGTTTTCTAAAAGTTGTTACCTATATAGTATGTATATATATATGTATACTTATCTATACCGGTATGTCGTATGTTTGAACTGTTTTCAAATCAGTCTATGTGAACCACATATGATGCGTTCTAGAATGTTATTCCTCATTGGGTTCTTACACTCTTTTATTTCTCTGTCTATGTTTGATCTTTATCCTCCAAGTACTCAGTTTTTTGGCTTCGGCAACTACACCGCATCTTGGTTTCCAGTGATGTGTCATTTGGTTAGTGATGCCCGTTTGTTTCAAGCTCTTATGTTTTGATATTAGAGCTCTACACCTGGATGATGTCGATTACTGGATTGCCATTTTTTATTTTGAATACTTGGTATATTTTATATGTTTTTATCCACTGAAATATATATTTTTGATATATTTACTAACTTATTTTCATATATCAATTATGGTTATATTCCAAATGTTTTCGATTATTAACAGTTTTATCAAATATTTTAATAATAAAATATGTTAGGTAGTATGTTTCTGTTCTCTAAGTCTTGTGCGAGATGAGTCGGGTTCTCTTAGACAGTTTGCCTCATACGCCGATAATAGTCTAATAACGGGTCGTGACACGGACGATGCCTTGGAAAAATTTTAAATTATTTTTTAACTATTTGTTGAGTGATTTATCATATTTGTTTTTAATATTATTTAATTAAAAAATATTATACTAAAATCTGTATATTTTTACTTAATATGTGGTTAAACAAATGTAAAATAGTTAGTAATAATCGAAAGAAGCAATACCTGTTACTTTTTAAAAAAAAAAATTAAACATTCAACAGTTCTTTCACTAAGAAAAAAAATGGTGACTAAGAGAAAAAATTGTCAATGTTTACATTTTCAAAATTTTTGTAAAGTTTTTAAAAATATTTTTACATATTAGAGATAAGTCCTAAAAAATTCTTAAAACTCTATTCCAGACTTAATAGTATGCAGATTTAGAAAAAAAAAATATTTTTCAGAAAACTTATGATTGAAGTAGAAAGAATTTATGTATAGAATTTTATATATATATATATATAGATAGATTACCCGTTTGATGATTATTGTGCACTACAGTATTATTGAGATATTATTTGCAGTCGTTAAATAGTTATTTACTTAGTTGTAATTTTATACTGCAAACAGACTAATATTTTATTGCACAAAATAAAGATGGACTAACATTTTAAATATTATGAACCAAAAAACCCAACCACTTAATAAAATAGTCCGCAAGAAAGGTAAATAAATTTTTAATTAGTGATCAAATTAACGATAATTACGATTCTTATCCTTTTTTGTAGCGTTCAAGTATTTTATGACGCTTCCAAATTTTCAACCTCAAGAACTTTCTGAAAATCCAAGCGGGTTTGCTTAGTTCGTTTGCAGACCATCAGTCGCTAACTAATGGCATATTCATTCATTAGCATTGCAAAATGCATGAATCCAGAGAGTACATCTGCAATACCTTTTTGCTTTTTATTGGAAGATATGATCGAGGATTTGCACTCATCATATGCAGCTTTATCCATTCTTTTGCGCTTCTTGTGACTCGAAAGCTGCAAAAACATGCGTTACTCAAATTCAAAGGTGACTGAGAATATGAAATCTAAACTTTACAATGGCCAAAATAAGCCAATTTGAAACTTGGATGCCTTTTCTCGACAACTTTAGCATGTCTATTGGCCAGTGATCAATTAATACAATCGTCTTGTGTTATGATCGCAAAGAAATTCAGCCAGAATTAAATTGTCAGGATTGGCTTGAGACAAATTAAATTCCCCTTTGGCGTTTGGTCCCAGCCAAAAGTGCGAACAAAGCATCGTTACTTATTGATATGATGAATCCAATAAAGTTGAATCAACCAATATTCTTAAGATTTGAACTAGGAGCAATTTAAGGAATAGAACAAAAAAATTATGCAACAATTATGTGCAAAAGATTTACGAAGGATCAGATGCAAAATAGCATGGTCGTCCAAATACAGATTAAGGTTCTATCATGCATATATCTTGATACATTAGTTTTAGAACTTGAAGAATTGTAGTACATGTGCTACGTCATCATATGGATAACTACCATTCTCCGATTGCCTTTTCTCAGGTAATACACTCAGCAAGTTTGCAAGCAGATGCTCCAAAATTAGGGGAAAAGGGTATAACAATGAAGGTAAGAACCCAAAACTTTTGATCAGTTAGTTCTAACCTCGATGACCTTCACCTCCTTGGGATCCTTGTAGCATCTCACACTTTTCGTTTGTTTTCATGCGTGGCTAAGTTTGCTTTTGATTTTGGTTGTTGTTTTACTGGATTGGTGTTTTGAGTCATAAATGTTGATGGTTTTGTATTGATTTAAGGCCCATCGATCATGTTGGATGGTTGTATGATCGAGCAAGGTGTTTTCGGGCGAGAAAAGTCGCGTTTTTGGAGTACACGGACGTGGACCTGGACATCCCTTTTGACCGTGTTTTAAACGTGTTGACCGTGTCTTGTTGTCCTCGTTACACGGCCAAGAATTTGCTCGTGTCTTGGAGGGCATACCCATGTCTTACCATTTTTTCCCGTGTCTTGCCAAAAACGTCGGGCTTCCTTCCAAAACGTTGTCGTTTCACTCAGTTTTGCTTATATAATGCCACTTTGTCCTTCTTTCGGCCACAATTGCTTTTCTTCTCCAAAACTCACACCAAATTCATCCCAAATCACTCTCTCTTGCTCTCCATCCGCCCTCCTTGCAATCTTGAGGTACGTTTTCCAACTTAGCTTGGTTTATTTTCCATTATTGAGTTGCATTGTCTTGTTTGGTGTTAGAGGCTTGATGATGACGGTTTGGAAGCTAGGGTTTTGAATTCTTGTTGTCTTGGCTTGAATGGAGAACTAGGGATGGTAGATTGTGATGGAGCTAGGTTAAAAAGGCATGAATGAAGTGGTATGGAAGGGATTAAGGAGGGTTTCTTGAAATGGGTTTGGAAAATCCGAATTTGTGGGGCATTGTGGAAGAATTGCAGCTTCTTTTGGGTGATTCTTGGAAGTTTTGAGAGGTATTTTGATATAACTATGTTGATAGGACTTAGAAACACAAAGAAACAAGAAGATTATAAAGATTTGATGATGTTCTATGTGGGGTTAGGGTTTGTGACGAATTTTGGATAAAAATTGGTAACTTTTGTGTTGTTTGATGCAAACGGTGTTTGATTTATGTTTTAGAGGATGCTAGAAAGTGTTGTGCATGGTTGGAAATGATTGGAATCAAGTGGAACAAATTTAGAGACTATTTGTGTAATTTGTCATTGGAGAACCAAAGGTGATATTGTATATTTTAGGGACTAAATTAGGATTTTGAATATTTGGAGAATTAATTTGTATATTTTGGTGATTTTGAGGACTTATTAATGATACTGGAGCGTTAAAGACTAATTTGTAAATTTGGTTTTTTGGGGATTAGTTGGTAATTTTTCAAAGTTCGGGAAACCAAAGTGTAATTTTACACTGAGATGTGATTTTTGATTTATTTTGTTAGGCTTTGGTCCGAAAAGGGTTTTTGGGCTTTGTTCGAACTTTTGAGTCTGCATTTGTATGTGCAAGCATATCGGTACAACTACAGTACTATATTTGATATATTTGATTTTATTTTTGATATGTCTATTACAGTTCTGCTTGGTTTCTGAGAAAATCAGTCATTCATCAGTGGACTGTGATTTAGATTATTTGATCGGCGTCTAGGTGAGTGGATGAAAGTTTCAAACACATAGACTGTGTCTCGAAACCCTATTTATTTTTATTGTGTTTGTTATATTTCTGAATTTTAATTAATTAAGATTTTTTAATTAATAAATTAATTACGTGATCTTTAATAATTAGTACTTTGCTTTTGAAATCTGATAGATTATATATGTATATATATCCTTTTGATTTTGATATTTTTTGTTTTGTTTCGAAAGAAAAATTGGTTTTACTCTGAATTTAGTTTTGTATTTGAACTCTATTATATAACCACTTATATAATTATTTTTGGAATTATTTGCACTCTTTAGAATTTGAAGTTGCTCTGCACGTCTGTTGCTTTAAAATATGATTATGACTTTGAAAATATATTTATTCTTTGTTTTTGATCCTTTGATTTGCATGTCTTTACTTTTGTACTAGATTAGTATGACTTTTCCTTCTGATATGAGACACATATACTATGGGGTAGAAGTAACATTTGGTATACCAATACTTTGTCAATGCCCAACTACTAGGAATGTTATTAGCCATGTGTCCCAGCACGACACATACTTTGATTTTGATTAGTGGCGCATATCACATCACTTTTGTTTTTGGTGCTACACGCACACACCTTTGCTTTTGGTCCCATATCCCCGATACTATATTTTGCAACTGATAATATTATTATCATATTTTTTGTGATTGTTGTTTGCTTTGATTGTAAATATTTCCAAAATGATTTGTGAACGCTATATATATATATATCTGCATATGGTATTTTTAACAGTTTTTGTGAGACACGTATGAGATGTTTTGTAGTGTTATCCATCACTGAGTTCTTACCTCATTTATTTTTTGTCTATTTCCTTGATCCTCATTTTCAGGTGATTTTAGTTGATTACAATCTACCGACATTCAATACTCGATGAGGCATTTTAAAGTTACAGTTAGTACCCTTTTATTCGGGCCCATTTATTTATTTTGTTAATTGCTTCGCACATGTATACTTGTAGGTGTATGTTTTCTATATTTATGTGATATTTAAACGTGATTTCTTATTTATCAAATATCTTAATATTATGAAAATTTATGTTTTAAACAAGTTGGATTTCTAATTATTGTATTAAAAACTGTAAAATGGTTTGCTATTGTTTGCAATGAATTAGTTTTAGTTTTGTTCTCCGAGGCTTATGCGAGATGGGTCTGGCTCTTATAGATAGTTCGCCTCGTACGCCGGTAATAGTCTAAAAAACGGGTCGTGATACTTCTTCTCCTGTGATATCCCAAAAACATCATGCCAAAGATCTTTCATGGAAGTGGAGACTTACATATCCAAATCCAAATTAGAACAAGAACTTGGCACAAACTTCTTACACTTTCGAATTCATCTTCAGAAGTGCCACAAACTTCCATCAACTTAAGTTTGCCTATATTCAGCTCCAACATAGAAACCACTTTCATATGCGCCCACATAAGAGAATACAATTATATCCAATCAAGACATAGCACATAAAAATATTTTGGTTGTAGTGGGAGGGACCGAAGCATGGGTTAAGAAAATGCAAATGCAAAGAAATTATCATAAGCATTCATCATTAAACATATCAAATGAATGGCATAGTTTGTAATATTTTTTGATAATTGCCAGAGCAGCATGTTCATCCTGAAAATGCATAAGCTCTTGCTTGAATTCTTCTTTGCGTTCTGCAAGTTCTAGATCACATTACAATGCCAGTGAGATTATAAAATGTAATTTAGCAAATAATGCAAAGGGAATGTACATCATCAAAACCATGACATAACATAAACTCATTCCTGCCAAATGTGGAGCACGAAGTCCAGACATTAGATGTGTCAATCAGCTGGCCACTAAAACCTCTAATCAATTCCATGACAGCATTAATGCTAACACAATTGATTCATTGTAATTGTTTACTCCTAACAAACAGAGAAGGACAACATAACCGTTGCATATCAACAGAATACGTAAAAAGATCGTACTATCTATTTGAAGGATAAACGGGTCAATCCACTCACAAATCAACTGATTTTTCCCTGATTCAAAGGATTTAAAGGAATTTTAACAACTTTCACACAGATTTAATACTCAAAATTCTATATAGAAAATTGCAACAAATCAAGAGACCGTGGAATGCAACAAACCAAATTAAACAATCAAGAACAGAAAGTACAGAATCAAAGCCTAAAGGAGTTCGCCGAATGCACACTAAAAGGAAAAAAACCAATCAAATACCGTGTAGAAGGAAGTGTTAGATCGAAAACCACGAGCTAGGGGCAACAAAATAGCAGGTTTTGTTTACCTCTTTCGCCACAGATGCACAGAATGAGGCAGGTCGAATCCTGCGAATGGATTGCCCTAAATCTGATACATACAGAGTTGCAACCTTAAAAATCTAAACTCTATGAACCAACTCAAAGAAATAATATTAGACGAAAAAAATACCAGAAGAGGAAAGCTCCCGACACCTGAATGAAATAGAATTGCATCGTCGACAATGATGGAGCATTATTCAACAAACACTGAAAAGAATTTACATGAAAAAAAGGAAACTTCATCTGAAAAAAAATGCAAGAAGGAGAGGGAAAACATAAATTTACATTGCAAAGACGCAAATAGCATCAAGTTTAACTTAGAATAGTTAAAAATTAAATGGAAAGTTAGAAGGAGCATCAACTCCAACTAGGACATTTAATCGAACATCTATCATACAAAAAGCAACAATTACAACAATTCGAATTAAAACACTTCCGCATCCATTTAGCAACAAATTTATGCTTTTCTCTGTTTTTTTTTTCCATTAGAAAAAAACAATTTTTTGCTGTGAAGAAAAACAAACAGACAAACAAATTTCATTGATCAACAAACTGAAGTTTATAAATCTTCATCTGAATTAAAGTTATCGTTACATTGAATTGTTTGTTTTTGCAGATGTAATGGAAAAGCAGAACACATCAAGAAGTTTTCTCGCCATTTAACAACTTTGAATGAAATAGAATTGCATCGTTGACAACGATGAAACATTATTCAACAAACATTGAAAAGAATTTATAGGAAAAAAAATGAAACAACGTCTGAAAAAAAAAAGAATACAGGAATGAGAGGAAAAAACATGCCTAAAGCATGAAGGTTGTGAAACAATCCAGAGCATATGCGATTGAAAATGGATTGCATTTGACTGTTCAAAAAATTTTGGATTAAGTGATTGGTGTATTGATTCAGTTGAGAAGCAAAAGCGTAGTGTAGAAGGCGATCACACATGACACCAAGTAGAGATTAATATATAGTATTTTAATATTATATATATTAAATATAAAGATGTTTTGTTTTTTGAAATAAAATAATATGAAATATAATTGATATTTTATATGAAATAAAATTATTATTTTATATAAAATAATAATTTTTTTAATGTAATATTATAAAAAATTAAATATAAATTATTTAAAAATATTATTTTATCATTGACTTCTCAAATAAAATAAAATATAATATTTTTAAATATATAAATAATATAAAAATACAATATAATAAATAAAAAAATAAATAAAACAACTTAATAAATTATAAATAAAATAATATATTAAAATATAATAAAACTGTTAAATAACAAATACATAAAATATCTTGTCGTCTCGTGTTTGAAAGAAGCGGAGTCCATTGTAAAAAAAAACGGAAAGCGTGTTTTTAATTTAGAAGGAAACTATCCAAAAAGGAAGTTGAAATGAGATAAAATAAAATAATATTTTCCACATTCAGCAGTGTGGGTCTGTGGGCCAGCCCAGAGTCGCTCATTTCAAACATCCCCCCCACCGCACAAACGGCTATTTTTTGAATTCAAAGCCAATTCCATTCCCCAACACTTTGCATCTTCCTCATCCTCCTCATTCACATACCCTATTCACGCCGTTATGGATCCAGAGTCACAGTTTCTCGCCTCAACTGAAACCACTGGCAACGAGTGGGAACTCTTCAAGGAAAACGTTAGACCTTTGAAGAGAGGCCGCAATGTCCGCCTCTTGAACCACGCTCTCAAATCCAACTCCAATTCCCTTCTCAAGAACTCTCTCCTTGAAACTCGCAGGTTCTTTCTTTTCTCTTTATTTCCTATGCTTTATTTACAATCATCTTAATCTTTTCTCGCTTCTTTAGGAGTTTGACTGAAGCAATTGACCAGTACAACGGAGATGATCCTCTCTTGCCGTGGCTGGAGTCAGTCATTTTCTCCCTCCCTTTGTATTTCACTATTTGGGTAAAGAATGAATTAGCAATTTGATTTCTGTTTAATTTTTGAAGGTGCATAAAATGGGTTCAGGAGTCATTCCCACCAGGTGGAGAGTGCTCAGGTCTAGTAGTCATCTATGAACAATGTGTGCGTGCCTTTTGGCATTCTGACCGCTATAAGGATGATCTCCGGTACCTCAAAGTCTGGTTGGAATACGTGCGTTCTTT
>CAODLS012599545.1:0-11642 GCA_948243855.1 Flueggea neowawraea
GTTCTTGCACGTGAAATAATCAAAATGGGTCTTTTGAGCGTCACTTCTGGGGCAAACCCTGTCTCAGTGAAAAGAGGGATTGATAAAACTGTGCAAGGACTAGTAGAAGAGCTAGAGAAGAAGGCTAGGCCAATTAAAGGTGGTGATGACATTAAAGGTATTTGTTGCCCATTGTCACTCCATATTAGTTTCAATTACTCTTGGCATTTTTTGCAATTTCTCATTTGTTTTTTTCTTCCTCTGCTGAACCACCACCAGCTGTTGCTTCCATTTCTGCTGGAAATGATGAACTCATTGGAACAATGATTGCTGATGCAATTGATAAGGTTGGGCCTGATGGTGTTCTGTCAATTGAGTCATCATCTTCTTTCGAGACAACAGTAGAAGTTGAAGAAGGAATGGAGGTGTAGATCTTTTCCTCTCAAGGAATGTTCACACTTTCTAAAATTATGTTTTGTACGATACGAGTGCTAATTATTGCATATTACCTGCCTGTTGAAAGCAGATAGACAGAGGTTATATCTCCCCCCAGTTTGTGACAAATCCTGAGAAGTTGATTTGTGAATTTGAGAATGCTAGAGTGTTGATCACAGATCAAAAAATTTCAGCTATTAAGGACATAATTCCCCTGCTAGAGAAGACCACCCAATTGAGAGCACCTCTGCTAATTATTGCAGAGGATGTCACTGGCGAGGCTTTGGCCACCCTTGTTGTAAATAAGTTGCGTGGTATTCTGAATGTAGCTGCAATCAAAGCTCCTGGTTTTGGTGAGCGTAGGAAGGCAATGCTCCAAGATATCGCCATTGTGACAGGTATGCTAAGTTTAGAGGGTTTATCTGTACCATATAGTCCATATTGTCTGTTCATTGTTGATACATTTTTGTTAATTACTTGTTTTTGCCTTTGCTTAAGGTCTAGTAAAGAGGGTTGGCTGCCATTTTTGAAAGAATATGGCATTTTCTATGAAATTAATAAGTGCAATGTTATGTTTAGGTTTAAGCTCTCACATTGAGCAAAACCAGAAGGAAAATTTGACTTACTAACCTTGTTTCTTGTTCATTTGTTTCAAGAGTCTTTCCTCTGCTAACTGTTTTATGATCCATTAGTCATTGTCTATGAGACAATCTGGTAAATAATAGTTTGAATTATGGAATCTAGGGTCTAGATTTTGATTCTGGATATTGTGTGCTTTGATTCAATGAGGTAATAAATGAAAAAGGTTCAGTGACCTAATAGTTTGATACAATAGAAATACCTTATGTAATTTTTTGTAGTTTTAGAAAATGAATAAATTCGGAATTCCTCTTTTGGTTTGAATTATACTGGTAAACTGTTTGTGCGATGATGGGTTATTTTTTGTAGCTAATCCTTTGGCTGAATTTTTTACTTACCAGGAGCTGAATTCCAAGCCAGTGATCTTGGTTTGCTTATTGAAAATACATCTATTGAGGCTCTTGGATTGGCTAGGAAGATCACCATCACCCAGAACTCTACAACCATTATTGCTGATGCTGCTTCAAAGGATGAGATACAAGCTAGGATTTCTCAGTTGAAAAAGGAGTTGGCAG
Organism: Flueggea neowawraea; assembly: GCA_948243855.1. Classification (NCBI taxonomy): domain Eukaryota; kingdom Viridiplantae; phylum Streptophyta; class Magnoliopsida; order Malpighiales; family Phyllanthaceae; genus Flueggea; species Flueggea neowawraea. Next base: position 1,569 of record CAODLS012599545.1, read on the forward strand.
AGACTGATTCCATCTATGACTCAGAAAAATTGGCTGAAAGAATTGCCAAGCTGTCAGGTGGGGTCGCTGTCATCAAAGTTGGGGCTGCAACAGAGACTGAGCTTGAGGACCGTAAGCTGCGTATTGAGGATGCTAAGAATGCAACCTTTGCTGCCATAGAGGAAGGGATTGTCCCCGGGGGTGGTGCTGCGTATATTCACCTCACAACATGTATTCCTGCAATTAAGGAGAAGATTGAAGATCCGGATGAGAAATTAGGTGCTGATATTGTACAGAAGGTAATTATTTCCATGGAGATCCATATTTATATGTGGTATTTGCTTCTCAACAATTTTGAGCAAATTAATTGCGTATAGTACTTGAGTTCAAACGGACATGACCTTCAAACATGTAAATAACAAGGGTAGCCACCTAGCTTCTTTTTGAAGCTTTCAGGTTCCTTGCTTTTAATCCTTTCATATTTAGTGCATAATTATCGTGTTGATGTACTGGCGGACATTTTTTGCATGCAGGCACTTGTAGCGCCGGCATCTCTAATAGCGCAAAATGCTGGAATTGAGGGTGAAGTAGTTGTGGAGAAGATCAAGGATAGAGAATGGGAGATTGGATATAACGCCATGGTTGACAAGTACGAGAACCTGGTGGATGCAGGAGTTATCGATCCTGCAAAGGTGACAAGATGTGCTCTGCAGAATGCAGCATCAGTCGCTGGAATGGTCCTCACCACACAAGCCATTGTCGTGGAGAAGCCTAAACCCAAGGCACCGGCAGCGGCTCCCCCACAAGGTCTAACCATATAATCATGAGGAACAGTGAAGGTAATTAGAGTTTTCTGTAATGGGAATTTTTGCGGCAAATTATTTGCGAGGTTAAAGTTGTCTAAGAATGCTCCATCTTTCGCGAATGAATAAAGATTGTTGCTCATGCCATCGGGTTACACAAATCTAGGGACTGGACATTGTTAATGGTCATCGACATTCTTGGGAAAACAATGTGTTTTGCGTAATATGTGATAATGCAGTATCTTCATGAACATTCCAGCGAACCTTTTTGCGTCACAGTTTATGCATAGGAAAAGCCAAAATTGTGGGTCTGATATGAGGGTTCTAACAGTTACAGCATTTTTTAAAAGAAGTTCAATGAGGGTTCTAACAGTTTCAATGTATATATAATATTTATATATATATTGAACTTTTTTTTTTAAAATATTGTAACTGTTAGAACTCTCATATCAGATCCATAATTAATATTTGATATTTTAAAATATTAATATTTGATTTTTTAAGTTTATGACAGATATCAATTTTGGAAATCATTCAATAAGTCTTATATTATCATATATTGAATAAAATAAATAAAACAAAATTTCGACATCATTTAAGGCTAATCAAATTTTTTATTTTAATTTACTTTTTTTATGATAAATTTATTTTTTAATGAGATTGTAATTTATTTTACTGTATTAATATGAATATAGAATAATAAAATATTAAATTTAATATATTAAAATTCTTCTCAAAATTTTATGTGTCAAATGGGTATTTTAATAAAAAAAAATGGATTCATATTATTCAGACAATGTTCGAAGATAAAATTAGTATATATAAATATGTAAGTTAATAATACAGAGAATCACTCAAGCTTTTGACCTAGTGCATAAAAGTCATTAAAATAAATTTTGTTCGAAAATGTCACTCAATTGAAAAAAATTGTGTATTTAAGGTCACTTTTGCCTGCCCATGCCAACTGTCATGCTAAATAACCACATATGTATCTACGTCATGCCATGGATGTGTTGGGTGCCATGTGGCACCCAAAATTAAAAAAAAATAAAAGCAGGAATTAAGCCATAATCCTAACAAAACATGACTCATAGAGTGAAAAAAAAAACTTAAATCATTTGCCGTTCCTTTTATTATATTGAAATCTTTTATTATATTGAAATAAAACATGACTCATAGAGTAAAAAAAAAGCTTAAATCATTTGCCGTTCCTTTTATTATATTGAAATCTTTTTTTCGGTCTTTTGGTTTTGAAAAAGCTCTTCTTCCTTCTCTGAAGTTCTCGAAAACGTTCAGCCGTTCCTCAAATGTTAAAAATTCCGTCACTTTTGCTGATGTGACATAGAATTTAAAATAAAATAAATTTTAATGACAGAATTACCCTTCCATAGTTTAAGGGTTAAATCCTATGTTGTCCCTCTATTATATTGAAATCTTCTCTCCGGTCCCTGGATTTCAAAAAAAAAAAACTCCTTTCTCCTCTTTGAGGTTCACCAAAGTGTTTAACCGTTCGTCCAATATTAAAAATTTCGTTTGTTTTGCTGATGTGGTGTAAAATTTGAATTAGAGTAAATTTTAATGATAGAATTACCCTTGCACCTCTCTCTCTCTCTCTTTCTCTCTATCTCTCTCTCCCCGTACCTACAATTCCCTCAAAATTAAACACAAGCATCCAACGCCGCCTCCGAATAAACCTTCGTACTTGGCCCACCTCTCGGAACCTTAGCTCAATCTATAGAAACAAATACAAGAAAATTGCTCAATCTATAGAAACAGTTCTGAAACTTGATCATCTTACAAATACAGGAAAATTGCTCAATCAATATAAACAAGAAATCAACTCAGACAAAGTCCCTAAAATTATTCAAATAATAAAAATAAAAAACATTAAAAAGAAAAACAGAAAACAAGTGTCACTCCTTCGTCTTCCTCTCTCGTTCCCACTAATCCAGTTATGAAGTGGTAATGGAGATGGTTGTGAGACGATTCGGGTCAAAATAACAAAATCCCTAATATAATTTACAGAATTAAAATCACAATAAATCAACTAAAAATACAGAAATTAAAAGAAAAATAAGAGAGAACCTAGACTCACCTGCCCAAAACAAGAGAGAGTGAGGTTTGTGGGTGGGTGGTCGTCATTATAGGTGAGAAAAAGTCGGCCTGAATTGAGGGAGAGTCTGTGTAAGGAGTGGTGGTCGTTATGGGTAAGAGAGAGATCGAGAATGGGAGACATGACATAGAGGGTGAGAAAAAGGTTTAAAATTAATGAATTCATTTTGCTTTTTGTATTCGTGAAATAATTAAAGAATCAAAAGTAAATTTGCGTTTTGTTGATGGAATATTGTAAATAAAATCTAGATAGTGGATTTCAAATTATTGAAACACTAGAATCAAACATCATTTGATTTAAGAAACAAATGATGAGTTTTATCTCAGTTCATAAAACCATAGTTTGATGCCAATTTTTTTACAGATAATGTGTGTGTGAGAGGAACTAACATTGTGAAAGAGATGAAGGAGAAAAAATTGAAGGAGAAGTGATAAGAGTAAAATACACTTTTTGTCAAAATCTATTATATTTAACAGACAGAGACTAACGATTGAACGCTTTGGTGAACCTCGGGGAGCGGAGAGGAACTTTTTAAAAACCCAGGGAATGGAGCTGCACAAAACTTGTTTTAGGAAGACAAAAGCAATTCTCTAATTTTCATTCCACACAAATGTACATATAATAGATTCTTACATCTCCAAATCCATCAAGGAATCAGATTTATCAATCCCACTTCAATACAACCCAAAATTCTACAAGAAAATTTTCTCTTTCTCACCTTCCAAACAACTTCAGGCAAGAAAACAACTTTCTCCATCATCCAATCAAAAACCTTCTGAACTTCACAGCTAGGGTTTCTATGAGGCTACAACTCTAATAAAATCACTTTCATGGCCTAAATTTTCAAACAGAGAAGATTCCTAAATAACCGCGAAATTGCACACGGGCAGGGTAGAGAGAGAGAGCATCGCTGGTGGTAGAGACCGTAGAGAGATAAATAGAAGTGAGATAGAGTGGATGCTTGCGAGAATGAAGGATGAGTTGAGGGTTGTGATGATTGGGACGAAAGCGATTTAGGGTTTAGTGTAGAATGGGAATAGGAAAGTGACAAACATTCGGAGAGTAAGAGAGAACGACGTCGTTTTCAATTTGTTAATTCATGCTTTTGTTTTTTTTTTTAATTTTGGGTACCACATGGCAATTATCAACGTGGCCCAACACATCTGTTGCATCCAATGTGGCATGACGTGTATGCATACGTGGTTATTTGGCATGATAGCTGGCACGGGTAGAGCAATATTGATCTTGAGTGTACAATTTTTTTTGGTTAAGTGATCTGTCCGAACAAAAATTCATTTTAATGACTTTTGTGCACTGAGTTGAAAACTTGAGTGACCATCGGTGTTATTAACCCCAAATACGTAAGACACAACAACCTGAACGAATTTTTTTTGGATAGATCAATCAACTATCATTACTAAAAATAAATTCTAAATTGTCCAAATGTGAGTAAGAGTTTAATAGAGATGGTTGGGAAATAGACTTACAGTTTTGCTTTGCACATAGTGTATATTCATTTTTAAGCTATATCATTATGATTTTACCAAAAAAAAGAGTAAATTTTAGATTTGTGAATTAAAATAATAAAAATGAAATAAAAACATAACAAAAGACATAAAAAGTATTAATACTATTTTAAATTGTGGTATACTAAATAATTTTAAATATAAAATGTGCTGATAAATGTGACTTTATATGTTTAGTTTGCTTTTTTTTTTTCATTATGGTCCCAGTGTGAGTGCACTGTTGCTTTGCTTCCTTTTCGATTAGTTCTAATACAACCCTTTTTCACATAATGTCTGCATCATTTTCTTTTCTAAAAGTAATAGCATTATAAAGAGACTAATGGCACATGTGACCACCTTTCTTGAGAATCGCTAAATCAATTCAACGGAAGAATTATTCATTTTTGGCCGACTATTAGCCTATACAATTTTATCGTTAAAATGACGTCTCAATTGATGGATTGAGAAATAAGTCAACGAATGTGTTTCTGAAGACATTTAGGTCGAGGAAGATCCAAAGGAAAAGATTAAACTTTCTGATCGATTATTATAGATGGCGTCAATTATTGTTATTGTTGGGAGTATGTCTCCGAGTAACAAAGTCAACCAGCTTTAAGCCTTAAGTGTCTAGCTCTGGAGTTATTATCCTTGGAACTAATCTAATGCTTAAGTTAGTAACAAACTTAATATATCAGCTCTGAAAAGTAAATGAAGAACTTTGTTTGCAAATAAGAGATAATCAGTATTTATAAATGAATTAGGGAATAATTAATATTTTTAGAATAATCGAAGTAAATTGAATCTAAACATTTTTCAAACCATATTGAATTTAGAAACTTTTCCTCATGGTCCAAATTTGGCCATACTTTTTTGAGGAAATTATGCAATCTGGCTTCTTTTGACATTTTAATATCACATTTAAAGCAAAGAGTGTCACAATCTTGACTCATAATGCATATTAAAAAGCATACATGATAAAAAACATATTCATGTGAACACATACATTTATATGCATTGCATTATCATCAGCCATTGTATAAAACATTTACATGACAAGAAAAAGATTCTAACAAGATGTCATTTATTTCTGTTTCTTGAAATTAGACTAAAATTCTCTAAAAAGTTTATAGAAATGCTAAACAGTGAATTGGTGGAGAAGATAAGTACTAAAAGTAAAGTAGATGTAAAATGAGGGCAAAAGTGTCGTGTAGCGATCCTGTAGTTTTTGTTTTTAGATAAGGACTGATATTTTGCATTTATTAGTTTAGAGATATCAGTACCACAAAGTGCCAAAGTCATAGAGTAAGAACCAAATGAAAAGAAGAGCAAAATCTTCCAATTGGACCTCCCAATCATCTTATTATTGCGGGACACCTCGTGCTTATGTTTTATCATTATAAAACCTGAATTAAAGCATCAAAACAGATTCACGTTTGTGCTTAGACATAGAATAACAGATAAAGAGAGGGAAGAAGAGAGAAAGAGCTGATTTGGTGAGGAAAATTTGGTAGGAACGCTAAGATTCGCCGAAAACGAGACTAGATTAAGTAGTTCTTGCATTCTTTGCTTCTAATCACTAAAGTAAGTAAATTTCTTCCATCCTTTCTGCATATTAATCATATAATAATGTGTTTAGAGTTTTGATTTGCAAAAAATTGTAGTAGAACATGATTTAAATATCAATTTGTATGGTTTGGTTGATGGGTCTATTTAGGGTTTTGATTTTTGTCCGAACTTTTACTGTTTGTTCAGGTACTTAGACACAAATTTTGACGAGCCTTGAAACGTGAAAGTTGTTGGAAATTATGTCTTCTATGAGTCTGTATAATATTATGTTTATTGGAAATGTATGGTATGAGTTAGGGTGATTGAATTGAATGCTGTTTTGCAAGTGCCCTATTTTTCAGAAACACTGTCTGGTATTGATCTCAAGTTTTGAGAGCCTTAAAGACATAATTACTTAATGGTCAAAGCATGAAATTTGTTTGTATATGTGTCTAGAGTATTTATATAAATTTTAGTATAATTGAATCTATATAATGTGAGTTAGGTGACATATACTATAAGCTGCTCATCTGAAACAATTCTGTTACAGAGCAGTAAATTTGAAAAATTTTCCAGATTGATTTATAAGGAATTAAGAGCTGAAATTTGGTAGGAATACACTATTATATGTCTAATATATGAGTTTTAAATTTCAAGCAAAATAAATCGGTTTGGATGTTCAAATGTATAGAAGAAATGGGCTGTCCAGAATGGTGTAAAACAAAATTTTTGTTACTATAAGTATAATGTTTCTTAGGTATAGAAGGATCTTTTTCTTTCAAATCAAATGATCAAATGCATTCATAATATGGTAGTAACGACATCTAATGTGTTAAAATCATATCATACATGTGCATTGCATATATTCATAAGTTATAATGGGAATAACTCGAATATATGCTATAGGATCAAGATACGTTGAGAGGAGCCTGAGCAAGGTAACATGACATACTATCTGTCTTGAAAATGTAAGTACAAACTGGAGATTAGATTCAAATATGTGTTATATGATTTGTGTTTATATACGTGTTTTTGATATGATTACTTGAACAAATTGGTGAATCGTTGATTTTACGTGATACTTGCTATATGTTGAGAATCTTCATACGGTTTGCTATATGGATATGTTGAGAATGTCAATTGTTTATATAAAATGTAATACTTCTATATGGATATTGATTATCAATTGTTTCACATGTTGAAGCATTCATACTGGACTGAATAAAGACATTGTGACTATCATGCTTTTGTATTCGCAAAATATTCACAGTGGGACCTTTGGGTCATATTTCATACTGGAGACCTTCGGGTCAAATTTCATACGGTGCTGGTCGGACAATTACACAGTGGCATACAGGAACCCCTAGGCAATACATTGCTTGTTTAGTCACAACATATAAAATGGAATACATAGGCATGTGCATATGTTTATATGGATTAGTTAATTAATTATCTATTGTATGCTTGTGTTTGATTGAGTTTGATCTATGATGATTTATATTCATTGAGTTGCGACTCATATAAAGCGCAAATATTTTTCCAGGTTTCCACTGTTGATAGGTCTCCTTTTTCTTGTTTTGAGCCTAGAGTTTGTTGATAGTAACATGAGTCACAGGTCGGCCAGTTGGTGCTCTAGACTCCCTCCTCCTTAGCATTTGCTATATAGTTTGCTGAGTTTTTTGACTTTTATGTATAAAATTTTGATACTAGCTTTTATATACATCACTTGGTGATGTATATGGTTATGTTTGTGTAAGAAATATGTTATCTTGTTGGAATTCTATGATAATATGTGATTATATGAATGTAATTTAAATGACAAGTACGGTAAAAGGGTGTTACATGTGCAATTGGTATTAGAGTATGGATATGATCCCTTAGGGCATAAATGCATACATGGTTATACATGAGCATGTATTTACATAGTATCTGACATGTATTCATATCGATAGGGTTATGAATATTGGTGAGCATGATCATGATCATAATGCACAAAGGAGTAAAGGATCAGCTGGCCAACAACACTCCATAGAAGCATCATATGTTCCACCTATACATGTCCATGCATAACATAAAGATATGGAACAAGAAGTGCAGGGACCTAAGTGAAAAAAAATTATAAAGAGCTCAGGAAGTTAGAAGCAGTTAATTTTTTGAGCACTACAGATTCTACAGTAGCAGAGACTTGGCTAAAGAGGACAAAAGGGTACTAACTATGATGTGCTGCACTTCAGAAGAAAATTTTGACTATTCAGTGTCGTTACTTCAAATTGATGCGTGTTATTTGTGGGAGACGGTTCCCAACTCGACTGTTCAGCCCCTGACACTAACTTGTGATGACTTTATACGAGAGTTTCGACATAAATATATGCCAGAGGTTTACAGAGCTGAAAAGCAGAGAGAGTTTCGAGCATTGAAATAGGGGAACATGAGTGTGGTTGAATATAAAGCAAAATTTACTTAGTTATCCCATTATGCATTACCTATAGTGGCAACTGAGAAGGACTAATGTAGAATATTTGAATAAGGTTTGAAATACGGTATTCGAAGAAAGATCACACCTGGGGATCTTCGTAGTTACATTGACTTGAGAGTTGCTGTAATTAGAGCTAACATCTAATTAAAGAAAGGCCAACTTTCCTTTAGAGACCAAAAAAGGAAGGGATGGCATTCATAGGTAAATCTAGTGGTAAAAATGGTAAACGTCAAAGTTATGTATCACCTACACAGTCATTTACAAGGGGAGGTATATTGGATATAGGGTGGAAGATCATATATATCGGGGCGCACCCGTAGAGGTCAGGGAAAAATTATGCAGTCGAGGCCTATTTGTCAACAATACGGAAGGCTGCATATTGGGGAATGTCGAGTGCTTATTGGAGGATGCTATTTTTATGGACATCAGGGACATTTCTTTAGAGATTGCCCTAATTGAATTGAGATTGGAAAAACTACATTAGAGCCAACAGTTCAAAATACTAGAATTAATGGAGCTGGAACGTCATTTGGTAGAGGTAGAGGTAAATGTAAATATGCTAGTATTGGTGGGGGAATAGGCAAGTCTAAGGTTTAAAGTTCTAAACCACAGGCACATGCACGAATGTTTGAATTAACCAAATACGAAGCGATAGGGGCTTCAGAAGTAATCACTGGTAAAATTCTTTTCCATAATTTAGAAGCTTATGTTTTTATTGATCCTAGTTACACGCATTCATTCATATTATTCAAAATGGCATCACATTTGCATAAAGATCATGAATCATTAGATTATAGTCTGAGTGTTCATACTCCATTGGGTGATGTTATGGTTGTGAATAAGGTATACTGCGATTGCCTCATTTAGATTGGTACAACACAGTTGTATGCTGATTTGATATTGTTATATGTTTGTGATTTTGATGTTATATTGGGTATGGATTAGTTATTTAGACATCATATTGAGGTTGACTGGTATACTAAAGAAGTTGTTTCGGAATCTCCAGGTTAGCCTAGAGCTGTATTTTGTGGTGATCGGCAAGTTATACCCAGCTGTTTAATTTCTGCTGTGATTGCTTTCAAACTGATTAAAAATGGTTGTAATGCTTATTTGACACATGTTATTGATACAAATGTTACTAATAGTAAGCTTGAAGATATTCTAGTGGTTAGGGAGTTTCCAGATGCGTTCCCTGATGACTTTCCAGGATTACCACCAGATAGAGAGACATAATTCTCCATTGAGCTAGTTCCAGGAACATCACCAATTTTGATTCCTCCATATCGGATGTGTCACGACCCATTCCCAGGACAATGACCGGCGTACGAGGTGAACTGTCTATGGAAGCCCAGCCCATCTCGCACAAGCCTCATAGTACAGAACTTCTACCCAAATATCATATTTAGAGAAATATGAAAAACAAATAAAAGTATAATTTTTGTTTACTAAAAACAAAACATATATAATATTAAGTGCGAAAATTATTTCAAATTAAAACATTTGAAATGTCAGAAACAATAACAAAAATATAAACAACACCCACAGGAATCCGGTGTGGAGCATCTAACAAATCATACAAATGGGCCCGGTCAAAAGGGCATTGACCGCAACATCAAAATCCCTCACTGAGCATCAAAAGTCAACGAACATAAT
>CAODLS012599953.1:0-25889 GCA_948243855.1 Flueggea neowawraea
TATGAGAACATTTTAAATACAATTAATTGGTTAGTTGTTTTGAAATGGGTGATGAAATAATTTGTTTTAGAATGGTTTTAAAACAAATTAAAATTCATTTGACCTAGTCAAAATAGTTTGTTTGACTTAGTCAACTGAGAAGGAGTTTTGACTTGGTCAACAAAAGAAATAGACAATTAGTATTTATTTATGAAATAAATAATTGGGCCGAATTTATATTTTATTTGTGAAATAAAATATGGACAAATTTCATTTATTAAAGAATAAATATTGGAGTAATTTGTCCTTGTGTAATTAGGGTAAATGAATTTTTGTTAGAGTAGAATTGGATCTCCTAGTAAGACTAGGACTAAGGTTTATTAAGGTCTATAAGTAGGCTTATGTAAAACCCTAGTCGTTATCCTCCCTCCATACTATCCATTGCCGTCATTATTACTCAAAGAAAGAGAGAAATAGCAAGGTATTTTTGAGAGTCAAAAATTCGGTGCTAGCACACCAACACCTTGGTGGTTCGTTCGTGTCAATACCGGTAGAGGGCATTCGCATCCTGCAACGTCTAAAACTCTATTTCAATAGGACCCTCTCGTTGTTGTTTCGAAGCATCGAGGTAAACACACATTCCATTGTTGGTTTTATCAATTTGCATGGATCTTTGGTGGATTTCGTTGAAAAAAAAAATTAATTTCCACTGTGTGTATGTGTCACGTTGTCCAACACAACCATCCATCAATGATACATGACTAGATTCTTTGGCTCAGCGCCCAAGTAAGTTGGATGTCATTCTAAACACACATGCTGTGTTTTCTGAAAAATTGTTGTGTTTTTGTTGTGCTTTGACTTTGCCATTCAATACGGATTAATTAAAGGATTGGTAATCCTAAAATATGGCTTATGTGATATTTCTGTAACCTTTATTATGTTTTAATATTTATTATATATTTTCTAAAAATAATCATTTGCTCTACATGCATATCTGTTAATTATATTCTGTAAATAATATTTTGGCTTGGGATACTGCAGGAAATTTCTAAGAATTTGTTTGCATGAGTTTTGGAATAATTAATCCATATTCATAATAATATATTACATATATTATATTATACTCTATAATAACCTCAGTAATTAAATGTATGTTATGCATGCTTGCATGTTTAATAAAGTATATGTTGAGGTTATTCTGATGATAATATGATCAGTGATACTCTTTGTTATTATTTGTCTGTTTAGGCATGCTCATCTGTCTAAATTAAATATATTTATTTAAATGATTCTGACTTTGGGGTACTCAGTTGCGGGTTAGTCGTAGCCGTTATGATTCAGGCCAGTATTTATTACTTATCTATTCTGCATAACCATTTGCTATGAATTTATCTGTATGACCTATTTTGACAAGAGAAACCTATATTATAGGGGTAATGTAGCATTTGGTATGTCAATGCTCTGTCAAGGACTAGTTACTAAGGTAAAATAGTAACCCACTATGTCTGATTCTTGTGGTAGTAGTCCACATCTATGATTCTAATTCTGTCTGGTTCTGGTCTCTTGTCTGATTTTTGATAAAATTTTGTTATAATGTGATATGATGGATTTTTCTGAATTTGTGAGTTTGTATTATTGATCAAACCCTTGTAGTATATTGTACTATGATATAGTTGAGTGTATCTTGTTGGAGCCCATGGATTGTAGTGCTTGGGGATATGCTCATTTTGATCAGCTCTATTATGGTTCAACTTTGAAAGCCTTAGGGTGTTGGTTACTGTTTTAGCCCCTAGGGTTGTGAGCTATTTAGCCTTTTGAGCGGGGTACTGTTTAGGCTCTTAAGGTTGCTAGTTTGTTTATGATCTCGTCTAGCGTAGTTTCAATATAATATGGGTGTATGATCAATTATATCAGAATTTGTTCTTAGTACTTTGCATATATAGAACTTGGTGTATTTATTTGTATTGCTTGATGATATTGTGAACCTAGGCTTATATGTTTAGGTTGGAGACAAATCTGGTTTAGTAATTATTATGCTTATTTGTTTGTATGTTGTTTGCCTTATGTGTCATATGTTTTCAATCTAGTATATATATATATATATATATATATATATATATATATATGCATGTATATTGGTAATATATAAGTATATATATGTATGCAACATTTTTCAAAAATATTTTCAAAATGGTTTATATGATGACCTGGAGTTGCTCTAAAGTGTTGTCCCTCACTGAGTGTTCTCACCCCTTTTTGTGGTTTAACATTTCAGGTTATCTGGTTGATAGAAGTCATTCGAAGCTCCGTGCTCAGTGAAGCTCTTTGTTTCAGTTAGTGAGTGCTCTTTCGTTCGGGCTTTGTTTTTGTATTAGTGCTCTACATCGGGATACCAGTAGGTTATTGAGTATTGATTGTTAATTTGTTAACTGAGTTTACCTACAAATATTTTTATATTTAATTTGATATATTTAGTATTTAATATATTTGATAATATTTTTTTAAGTTATGCTTATTGCTTATTAAGTTGGTTAATAAATATTTTGGTGAAACGAATTGGGTAGATAATCTGATTTTCCGAGGCTTGTGTAAGATGAGCTGGGCTTTTGATTCGGTTCGTCTCGTACACCGGTCATGGTCTGATGTTGGGTCGTGACACTCCGCCTAACTGAGTTTTTTGTATTATTTTCTCTTTTTGTGAGTACTCTTTTGTTTAGACCTAAATAAGTTTCACCGCTCCACAATCGGAATATGTGTGGATGTTTTGGATTTTGTTTCTTTGACTTGTTTTTGCTTTTGGTTGGACTTTATATATTTTGTTAAACCATTTTCAACTCCTTCGTATTATTTGATGATAGTATGATCTAGTTATGAATATGTTAGGATAGTAGTAAATATTAATATGTGAGTATGAATTGAATATGGATGATTTGACTATAGTAGGTGGTATCATTTTTATAAGGATTTTTTTTCTTTAAATAGGTTATGTATTGTAGTAACAAGTAGATATGTTGATGTGAATGGACCTAAATGATTATACTCTGACAAATGAGAAAAAAAAAAGAACTATCAGTTGATTTATCTAATTCTCTGAAGCTTGTGGGGGCCAGGTCAAGCTAATGCACCAGTTTGACTAGTATTTGGTCATCGCCAACCTAATCATGCTAGTGACAACACTGTTGATGAGGCACAATGGATGGCAGTGAGGGATGCACATATTTAATATTGAGAACAAGGAAACTTTACACACAAAGTCATATCGGTAATTATTATAAAATTTAAGTTTTATTTTTTGGAGAACATTTAAGTTTAAATTTCTTCATCTTCTTCTAATATTTAGATTTAAATTTTTTCATTATTTTGTTTATATTTTTAATTTCTCATTTTGCTTCTTGCAAACTATGATTATGATTTTTTTTAATATTTGCATTATGAATAAAAAATGCCACTTAACAATTTATTCCCATTCTCCTTTCCTCCGACAAGAAGACCCATCTGTGTTTAAATATTTGAATGTTAATGGCTTGTGCTTTTTTTACCAATCGTCTATATGCTTTTGTTTATTTTATGGGTTTGTATTTATTATGTCAATTTGCTTTGGCAATGTTTGAAGATTTTTATCAATATAGAGTTCTTGCTTGAGATTTAAAATGAATTTTGGTCTCCCATAATTGTAATACCCCAAAAATTTTGACACGATCCTCTATAAAATCTTGGTTGATTTCGTTTGAACCTCCTTCAACTTCAGTTTGAATTTCCTTCAAGTTCAATTTGAATTTAGGTTTGAGATGATCTTTAGATGTTTGGAATGTTGTTTTGATGATTAAGGATGTCTAATTACGATGAATTGCGAGTTTGTGTGCTAGATTTGTTCATGAGAGTGTTGGAGTTTGTGTTTCTAAGTTAGAAATAAGTTAGAAATGTGAAATTTCTCATGAAATGCTTCCAGGGGGTCATCTACGTGCGTTGAAGGGCAACTAAACACTTAAAAGCTTGAGAAAGATTGATTTGGTTGCTGGAATGACCATCTATGCACGTAGATTAAGTGTTATGCACGTAAATGAGTGTTACGTGCTTAGGAGAAGGAGCAACGCACGTTGATCATGGATCTGAATCTTTTGAGTTTTGGATTAAGCCGTCTACACACTTTGTACACTTACTTACGCATGTAAGAGACGCTCGATGTGCGTAAGATGATTTGCAACGCATGTAAACGGTGGTTTTTATGTTGAAATTGTTTGAAACGGTGCGTTTTGATGTTGGGGTGTATATATACCCCTTCCTTGACCTTGAGGTAAGATTCCTCTTCTAACACATCTCTTCCTTCCATTTCATCATTTAATCTCTTGTGTTCTCATTTTTGGTAAGAGTGACAGTTTGGCTAGGGTTTAGGATTTGACTCAATTCTGATGGATTTTAGGTTGGATTTAGGTTAGATTATGCTTTATTTTACTTAAATGAAGTTAGAAATGCAAGGATTTGTCTTGGGTTTTGTTGTTTATGCATGTATGTTGAATTGGTATTATAAGTGATGGTTTTGAGCTTTGATCTCTGTTCTAAGCGGATTTTTGAGTTGATTGAAGTTAATTTCTATTAGTTGATGATAGAATGAACTTAGAATGAGTATGGGTTTGTGTTGGAATTGGCGATTGATGTTGTTTGAAATGGGCTAGGGTTTTGGCCGAGTTTGTGAAGATTGTTCATGAATTTGAGTTTGTTTAGAGTGATTGACTATAAATTTATGATTATGAGGTTGACTTGAGTTTTTTGGAACGACTTGGAACATTGGGTGTTGACAGATACAAAGTTTGGATTATTTTGGGAAGAATTCCTATTGTTAGATATAGAATGTGGTATTTTAAATGATTGAAGTTTAGTATTTGATTGTGAATTATTTAAAGGATTGAATTATAGATTCTGAAAGGTTTGAGAGATTGATTCTGTGAGTTTATGAAATGTTTGAGAATCGACGAAAGGGTTAGGAATTTAGTTGAAATAAGATTTACAACGTTCTAGTGGGTTTGGTTTTCTGCATTTGTATTCATCATATTTCTATAATGCCACAGTCACCCCTTCTAAGTTTATTGTACTCCGTTTTTGTTCTCAGCTCTGTGTGACTTTCGAGGCGACCAACCATTCACTGGTGGACCATGATTTGGAGTATTAACTCAACGCCCAGGTGAGTGTGTCGGTAGCTTCAAATACATAAGTTGTGTGTTCTGAAATTATATATGTTTTTTTATGTGTCTAACCTTAGCATATAATTTGGAATAA
This sequence comes from Flueggea neowawraea, assembly GCA_948243855.1. Lineage (NCBI taxonomy): Eukaryota > Viridiplantae > Streptophyta > Magnoliopsida > Malpighiales > Phyllanthaceae > Flueggea > Flueggea neowawraea. The sequence continues at coordinate 5,254 of CAODLS012599953.1, forward strand.
CTAAAGGATTGATAATCCTAAAATCTAACTTACGTGAAAAACCTCGGTTGTGAAAATCAGTTTAGAAAATTATTATGATCATGATTTCTAAAATAAATATTACGTTTGATATTTATTATAACTTTTGCAATAAATACTTTATTTTCGGAAATTTCAAGATATCTTCTATAAAAGGTATTTTGTCTGGATTTTTTTAAATATTTTTCGAAACAAATATTCTATTGGGTTTCAAATATAAATTTTGATATAAGCTTTTGGGTTCTGAAATAGCAAATAACTTCGGTAATAATTCGCATTGAAATTACTTATATTTTTTTGAAATAACCTTCTATTTTGTATGCCTGTTTGGTTTTGAACATATTTATATAAGTTTTCTGTAAATATATCTTTATGACTTATAAGTTTTTTATATAAATATTCTAATATGGAACACCTAGCTACGAGATAGTATAGCATTTGGTATACCAATGTTTGACCAATTGCCTAAGTGGTTATACTCATTGCTTAAGTGGCTATACTCAATACCTTAGTAGTCATATTGAGTGCCTAAGTGGCTATATCTTTGGTGCCTAAGTGGCCTATTCATGCCTACGTGGTTATTATAGAGTCAGAGTGACTATGCCTATAAAATTATGGTTCCGCTAAGCTTTTGAATATTATTCTCCATAAATGTTTTAAAAAAATATAATTTTCAGTAAATACTTTGAAAAATAAATATTATATCTATTTCACATTTTGAAAACTAAATATGTTTATCCAATTTTATTTATTAAATTGATCCGTGTGATTGTCTATTGTTTGTTGAGGGTGCGAACGATTTCAAAATGAATTTCAGAAACTATTATTATATATTTAGTAGGTATATGTATGTATATTAGTATATCTGCATGTGGTATTTTCGAAAACATTTTCAAAACGGTCTATGTGAGTCCAGGAGGCGATCTGGAGTGTCGTCCTTCATTGAGTTTTCTCAACCCCTCCCTATAACATTTTTCAGGTGTTCTTGATAGCAGAAATCCGATCTACCTTGCTCAGTGAGTCATTCTTGCCAACAGTGAGTGCCCTATTATTTGGGCTCGAGGTTCTGTTATGCTAGATGCTCCATACCGAGTAGTGGGTTATGGTTCTATACATGATATTATTGGTTTAACCGATTTTACTTATAAGTATATATTTTGTATTTTGATATTATGATTACTTTTTTTATTATTCAATATATGTTTTTTTTAAATTTTTATATTTGTTAAATTGTTTTAATATGACTGACAACTAATAATAAGAATTCGAGTAGATGTTTTGTTGTCCGAGGCTTGTGTGAGATGAGTTAGGTCTCCGGTTCGGTTTGCCTCATACGTCGGTCATGGTCCGAAAACGGGTTGTGACAATAATTGAGAAGACACATCAAGAATTAATACCCAGATGATGAAGACATATCAAGAATAAAAACATGATGGAGATAACTATCAAATAAAAGACTATTAGTATATTTTTTAGTTTATGCTTTTCTTTTCTATTTGGGTTTATTATGTAATAACCATTGAAGTGTTAAAAGTTTTGTGAATCAAAGTTATGAAGGATATGTTTCTTGTTTTTTATGTGTATGGTTGGTCGTATTGAAATGAATTTATAATTGAAGAGATCAGAGTTTTATAAATCAATATCATGAAGGATTGAGACTTAAGAGAGATAAATGAACTTTGTGTGGAGGTTTAAGTCTGTAAAGAGAGTGAAGAGATAGGGTTTGAATAAGAGGAGAAAGAAACAATGAAGAGATGACCTCAGCTCAATGGGTTTAGATAATTATAATCTGTCTATCAAATTTTCATTTCTCTCTTTAGGCCTTGGGAGTCTTCGATTCTTTTCCACTTATTTTATTAGAGATTATCGAGAAATTGATTGTTCTAGTCCTCTTCTTGTGCAGATTTTGCCAAAATCTATATATATTTGTGGCTTTTCATTGGTTTGGCTTTATTTCACTCCTTTGTTTTGATGTTGCCCAGGCTATCTTTATCTCCTTGATGGAGTTGTGTCCATAGGACTATTTGGTCTTTTTTGTGATAACAATTGAAGGATGGACAGGATTTTGTCTCCATCAGCTGCTTCTTTGTCAAGCTTTAGTGGTGGGTTGTTTAGGGGAATGGTAGATACTGGAAGGTGGTGGTGGTTTCATGTATTCTAGCTTCAAATGAAATCACGTTTGGATAGGTTAGGCTAACGGTGGCTTCTCTTGGAAGTTGATGGTGGTGGGCTCACAACAATAGAAGGTGGTGGGGGAGAGAGTTTTGACTAGGCGTGGCCACGGTTAATGAACAGCTTGTTTCAGTTCAAAGAAATTATGAACCGAAACCAAACCGTCCTGAGCCAGTTTTGGGCGGTTCGAATCCAGTTCTGGTTTGGTCGGCAGTTTGATTCACCAGTTCGGACAGTTTAAGTCGATTTTTTTATTTTTTTGAAAAAATAATGTTGTAATTAATTTTATTCTTAGTTTGGTTAGGTTCTAATTTTTAAATTGTTAAATGTAATTACAAATATAGATATTCTCTACTTAATTTTAATTAAAAAGTAAAAATAAAAATTGAAGAAATATAAGCAATAATTTCATTAAAAAAGTTAAAATAGGTACGTAATATGATATATCCTAAAATTACACATTTAATCAAGTAAGAATCTCTAGTATTTTCATCCTATAAATGTGTGTTTCTTGTTAAATTTTTATATTTTTCGTAATTTGTATAGGAACAGGTCAATCAAATGAGTGGGAGTTGGCTGGTTTGAGGCGGTCGAACCGCCAGTTAACCAGTGGTTCAACGGTTTACTGGTTTATTGAACCAGAACATGACCAAATTTAGGCGATTTCTCCGGTTCCAGTTTGGGTCTGTCCAGTTTCGGGTTGAACCGGTAGGACGGTTCATATTTGGCCGCCTCTAGTTTTGACCGTTTCATAACTGGATTGCAGAAATTGCAAGTCGGATGTGGTTAGATGCAAACAGATCACCATAGGCATGCAGATCCAATTGAGATGAGTAGAATTTTGTTGGTGTTAGGTTAACTTGACCCGACCCATTGGTCTACTTATGTAATTGACTTGGCCGTTGTATGTTGGGCGTAGTGGATCCAATAGGATTATTAATTTTTTAAGATGAGTCCACTTGTAATCAATTATATTTGGACTTGTTTTTTGCAACTAACGTGGTATATCAACCAAGCCCATCTATGACTTCGAGCCCATCAATATGACAAAAATGGGCATTATCAGTATGAACCAACAAGGAACGCCCATATGGCCAACTATCCCCCTTCTCAACCGTGCGAGACCCATTGTTTTCCTAAGGAGATGAGTCGCGACGGCCCGAATAAGGATACTCGGAGACAACATTCCACTGGCTGACAAAGAACGCATCCTCCCACCTAGTTAATTGAGAGCCTAACTTAGCCAGGTACTTAGTGACAACAAAGCATACCAAGACCATTACCACACGTCAATATCATATTTTACTATAACGACTTACCTTTGCAACCATTCACCTCTAAGTCACCAGCCGTAGGTGTACGAGTATGTCCCTGATTGCCACGTGGCTCTAAGGACAAGAAATATCTTTTGCATACTATAATGGATCTCATCTAATAACGGTTTGTCACGTGTTAGTCATGACTCAAAATGCCACAACCTGGATCATCCATGACTGGCGTATGAGGCAAGACAAACCGTTGGCCTGACCCATCTAGCACAAACCTCAGATATTTAGAACGTCTACCTAATTCATTTTATCAAATTAATAAGAAAATCCAAATTTTAATTAAAAATATAAAATTCAAAAGTAATATTTCTTAATAAAGAAACATTTTTGTGATGACAAAATATGGAGAAAATACTTATACGTATATTTAGTCAGCCAGAATAATCATATACAACCATAAACCAATTATTACCTTGGTGTGGAACATCTAATACAACAGATAGACTAGGGCCCGAACAAAGGGCACTCACAGCTGATCTGAATGCCTTATTGAGCGCTAAAGGCCGGATGAGAATTAACACCAAAATAACCTGAAATTTTTAAAGCCACAAAAAATTACTGAGAATACTCAATGAGGGATAACACACTAAAGTGATTCCATGTCCTCACATAGATTGTTTTAAACATGATTTAGAAAATATCTCATCCACGTATATACTAATATAATATTACTGTACACACATATATGATATTAGTATGAAAATCTTTCTCAAAACAGTTTGCATAGATGGCAAAAATCATCGATTTATACATTCTATATTCTTATATAGAGGAACTAAAATCCATATATTTCCTATTTGACTATCAAACACGGGACTTGACTGAACTGATAATTATTCATATCTATCAAACACAAAATCATATGAATCTGATAATTATTTTTATTTGACTATCAAACATGGAATTAGAGTAATATGATAATTATTCCCATATGATGTGGACTCCTCACCCCTAGAAAACCAATTTGTGTGTGTCTACACCCAACACATGGGTTACCATCCTCCCTGGTAACTGGGTCCTGACAGACTTAATATAATATTTCTAAAAAACAAACATGCAAAGTAGACAATTAATAACAGAGGTTATTACTGAGCATATTATAATATTAGAGTACTGATTTCTTATTCCACTTTTACGTAAACATATTTTAGAATTTATTGATCTTTTAAATAGTGCAGATTACATAGCAAAGTTGGAGCATAACAAAAATAGAATAACTTTTCAAAAACAAAGCCTATGTGTCTATTATGACATCCAACTTACCTAGATGTCGAGCCAAAGAACTGAGTCATGCACCGCCGGTGGATGGGTGATTACCTCGAATATCAAATGAAACTGAAATCGAATACATCATGACGAAGTCATATATGATAACTATGAAAGTACCAAAATGCATGATATGCAGATTCATGACCCAAATCCTCGGTGACGTCAAAAATCCTATTTTGATGGAGTAATTAATCTTCATTTTGATAATCAAATGCTCTACAAACTTACATACCTAGTCCCTAAACTTTTGAAAATTACATTTTAGTCCCCAATTATGTTGAGTGGATGTTTGACAAAGTAAATGATGATATTCTTTCAAGATTGGATGTGGTTGAACCCCTAGAGTAATGGGTTACTCGAATAAATACTTTGGTAACTAAAGTGGAATAGATTATGGTTAACTCGAGTTAAAAGAAGCTCTAACTCGAGTTGTATGGTGGTTGGATAACTCGAGTTATCCAATGTGTAACTCGAGTAAGCCACCCTTCCAGAATCAATAATGGATAAATTGAACTCGAGTTAGACAACCTCTAACTCGACTTAGCCTTTGTAAAAGCTCCGTTTTGCACTACAGGTCTATATAAATGTTGAGTTCAGTTTTGAAGATGATGAATGCAAAACATCCATGAAAAAGGTGCAAAGTTGTATACTTGTTGATATTCGTCAATAACGCATGCTAAGGACTATCAACGTGCCTTATACACATACTAATGAAGCAACAATGTACCTTAGCAAATACTTTGATGTTCTTGAATTTTTATGGACAACATTGAGGCGACCTAATGATGAAGAACACATGTTGTTGAAGGAGTGTTTAGAACTTGTTTGAAATACCAATTTGAAGGAACATTGATGTTAATCAAGAATGCCTGTTGAAGAGTAAAAGCGTGATCTTTGAAGATGCCTTCTACGCACGTAGATGAGTGTGATACGGATGTAGATGAGTGTAGATAAGGACAAAGCCAAGACGCTCCTAGGAATTCAAATATGAGTAGTCTCTGGCATGCTGACGTGGATTTCAAAGGTGCAATCTTGATTAGATCTGTCAACGCACATAGAAAAAGGAAGAATGCATGTTGATGAACATTTGGGTGAAACTGCATATTCTAGAATGAGGAACAAAGGCATATTGATCATTCAACAAGGAATGTTGAAGTGTTGATCAACGCATGCTAATGATCATCAAGGCACGTTATTGAAAGGCTTTTTTTTTTCCGAAAGCAATACATTTTCACCAACACAGGCTGATGGTCAACAACACACGTTGATATTTGAGGCATACTTGAAGAACGTGCATTAGCAGGGAACAAAGCACGTTAATGATAGTGACGTCAATTAAAACATAATTTTTCATTCTCTCACAACGGCTACTTCGATGCTCTAATGGCTATATTTCTAAGAGTGACTATAAATAGACATCCTATGATAGAAGAGAAGTAAGAGATACCCTTGCTAAGAATTACTATTCACTTTATCTCTCTTCTCTACTCTTCTAACCTATTTAAACTATTTACTTACAATCTTATTGTTGGGTTGGTGTGAGCTTTAACCTGTTATACCTTTAGGGTTTAATTTCTAACAAGCAAGGTTGTTTGCTTGGGGTAGATAGGCTTCCTTGTTGTGCCTTGAAAAAATAAGAGTGGTTGTTAGTGAGCCTTAGAAAACTAGTGGATTGGTTTGCTAGTTCAACCATAAAAAACTAGTGGTTTTGTTTGTTTATTTTGTCCTGAAAACAAGTGGAAACGGTTCACTAGTTGAGCCCACAAAAACTAGTAGTTTGGTTTTCTTGTTTTGTCCTTAAAACAAGGTGTAATGGTTTGTTTGTTGAGCTCGCAAAAATAATTGTTGTAAAGAGTTTCCCTCCACCAGGAAGTGAGGAAGATAGTGGATTAAAATTCTTTAGTGGATTTAGAGGAGTAGACGTAGGTCAAGGAGGATCAACCCACTATAAATCTTGGGCTTTGATATCTCTCTTCCTTTCTCTTTTTACTTTGCATTTGATTTATATTGTTGTGTGTGGATTGGATCTTTGGTTTTAATTTGCTTCCGCATTTAACTTTGATTTTAGTTTAAAAGAACATTTTTATTTGTTTTAGTTTGCAAAAGAATTTCAATAAAGTTTTTAACTTGTTAAAAATCCAATTCACCCCTTTCCTGGATTACCATTCCACATTGGGACCGAATTTTTTAGTTGGTATCAGAGCTTGTGGTCTTGATATTTCATTTTGGCTTAACATCCAAAGAGAAAGATCTCAAAAATGGCATTTGATATTTCAATATATGAGGGTTTAGTTATTCATTGTGCTCCTTTCTTTGATGGAAATGATTACATCTACTGGAAAACAAAGATGAGAGTGTTCCTAGAATCAGAAAGCGTTGATATAAGGGATGTTGTTGAGGAAGGTCTATTTGTGCCAACAAAACTAGTGGATGGAAGAAGTGTGAAGAAGCCAAAAGAAGAGTGGAATGAAAATGACAAAAGGCTCATATCCTACAACCACAAAGCAATGCACATTCTATACTGTTCTTTGAGCAAATCTCAGTTTAACAAGGTTCAAAAATGCTCTACTGCTCAAAAAATTTGGCAAACTTTGGAGGTTGCTTATGAAGGAACAAACCAAGTCAAGGAAAATAAAATCTCTCTTTTTTATCCACAAATATCAAGATGGAGGAAGATGAGTCCATTCAAGAAATGTTTGATTGATTCAATGACATCCTCAATGGCTTCAATTCTTTTGGCAAGTCATACGCAAATTCTGAGATTGTGAAGAAAATTTTAAGAGCTTTACCAAAATTATGGGCCTCTAAGAAAGATGTAATTTTAGAAGCCAATGATCTAAAATTCTTTGCCTTTGGAGGATTTAATTGGTTCGTTACTTACTCATTAAATGAGTATGAAAAAGGATGAAGCGAAGGAAGGCAAGAAGAAAAAGAAAAAGGACATAGGCATTGCATTGAAGGCTTCGAAATACATTGAAAGCTCAAGCTCTAGTGAAGATGATGATTGTAATATTCCGCTCATTTCTGTCAAGGAATACTGTAGCTTTCTGGATAGGTTCAATTTGATCTTGAGGATAATCGAACGTATTTCTAGGGATTCGGTGTCATCAAATCTCGAAGGAGGTCTAATGCGCATTGGGCAATGTGATATGTCAAGTACGTGATTTGAGAGTGAGTAACGTGCGTATGATGTATGTTGTCGCGTGAGGAACACATACGTTGTCGAGTGAGGATGACTTACGTTATCTGGAAAATAGCATGACGTACGTTGTAGAGATACAACGTACGTTATCTGGGATATGAGGATGATCAACATACACTGCCATGCTAAGACGTACGTTGGGTTTTGTTTCTTCTAATCCGAGGCTACTGGATGCTTCACGACGTACGTTGTGAGGTATAAAATATGTTGTGTGGCATCACAATGTACGTTGTCTTTGAAAATGTCGAAACAATGCGTTTTGATCTGCAGCTCTTAAAATGTCCGTAACTCGACATTTTTTGTCATTTTTACTCAAAACTTTTCTCAATCGGTCTAAAACGCTCTGAAATTGTTCTCCCAACGTTCTTGATCCATTTTTAAGGTAAGATCAACATCCTTTCTTCATTTATAAATCATTTTCATGCATTGATTCATGAAATGTATTTTGTCCGAATTTGAAATGGGTTTCAATTTTTGGATGATTTCTGATGAATAAATGTTAGAGGATGTTAGAATAGGTTAGATGGGACTTGTATGAACTTGATTCCAGCTTTGAATCGAGTGGTTTGATGAGTTTTTGGTGAACCTAGGGTTTGGTTTGAGTTTTGATGATTTGAGCATGAATGAGTGTTTTTTTCTTGAATCTAAGGTTAGATTCGTGTTCAAGAGATTGATTAGAGTCGAAATACATGATTGGTTTAGAGATTCATCGGTTGAATCAGAAGTTAGATATTTTTTAGAATAAAACTAGAGTTTTCTCTAGTTTTGTAAATTCTAACAACTTTTAGCCTAGATTTTTAAATTCTGAACTTTGAAATGTAGATTTGAAGTTTTAAAAGGTTGAGGTATAGAATTTTAATTTTGGAAAACTAGGGAATATTTTTGTAATTTTGAGGAATTAGGCTAATTTACGATTTTTAGGAGTTCAGACTAGAATTTGAGGATTCTGACTTATGGCTGGTTAGTTGATAACCCCAGCAGTCATCGGGGACTGTTTTGTAATTTGTCAAGTCTCGGAGACTAAAACGTAATTTTACACTGGTCGAGGACCAAACTGTAATTTTACGTATATGGTGTATTTTGGGTCGATGATGTTGAATTCATTCTCGACATATATGTTCAGTGACTTAAGGGTCAACATCTGCATTCACATACCATGCATCGGTACCGCCATAGTACCACATATTGATATTTGCTATGTCTGTATCTGTACAGCTCAGTGTGTCTGCCAGCAGGAGCAGCCACCTGCGAGCCATATTTGACTAAATCCACGACTTTGGATACTAGGTGAGTGAAATAGAAGCTTCAGACACATAGGTTGTGTATTCAAAATTAAGTATGCTATTTTTGATATGTCTAGCTATGACATGAAATATGGACTAATAATTATTGGGTTAATTAATAATATGGGTCTATGATTATTATTAACCAGCATTTTGATATGGAAAATAAAGTATATATGGGTGTATATATACAAGAGCATTTTGTAAATGATGGAATAAAGAAAAAGATATTGCATGATTGTATGTGAAATACTTTGTATGTATCATACTGATATGGAGACACCCTACTACAGAGTATGTAGTATTTAGTATACCATTGTATGTTTATGGCCCAGTCACCAGGGTTTGGGGTGACCGTATATCCGGCCAGATATATGCGTTTATTGAGCAGTCAGGTGGCGGAGTCCACACTGCTATTTCTTTGATATGGTTCCGTACTATGAACTTATACGTATATGTATATATTGCTTGAATGCAAGTTGTATGATATGAATGCGAACGTTTTGGTAAAACAATTTCAGCAAATGTATTATGCATATAATGTGTATAGTATTTGATATCTATATGTGTATGGTAGTTTGAAAAAGGATTTCAAACCAGTCTTTGTGAGACACGTATGAGGCGGTCTGACGTGCTGTTTTCTCACTAGGGAATCTTATCCTTTTTTCTTCTGTTGTCCATGTTATACCTTTGTTCGCAGGTGACATCTTTTGGATGATCAACATCTGATACGTACCTCAGACCTAGTGAGACACTTTTGGCTATTGTGAGTTCCCTCGTTTGGGCCTCTACTTTACTATGTCACAGAGTTCTACACCGGGTTACGGTTGGGACACTGGGCTTCACTTTTTTATTTTAGGATACACTGGTGATTTTATATTTCACTGACATTTTGGACATACTGTATATATATATATATATATATATATATATATATATATATATATATGATTTATTTCATTTATAAATGTTTTATAACGTTTTAAATAAAATATTTGGATAAACCAGGTAGTTTTGCATGAGCACAGAGGCTTGTGCGAGATGGATCGGGCTCCCACAGACGGTCTGCCTCGTATGGGTCGTGACAAAGGTGGTATCAGGGTCTAGGTTTCGTAAATCTAGGGTAATTATGCACTCTAATACCAAAGGTGGTATCAGAGTGACTAGGTTTCGTATCATTTGTATAGTTGGGATCGGTGTAGAGCACATGTATATTTGATCGAGTCAGTCCAATTGCTTTTGTACACCCTTCTGGTATCTGTTCGGTACTGTGGTGACTATGTATCATGCTGACATTTGCATATATGTTCTGGTTGTATGTTTGTGTGTGTAGATATGGCATGTGGTTGTGGTAGACGTCGAGGTAGACCTAGACGAGTGCCTGTTGAGCCTGTTGTTCAGTCTGCTGTGGATCTGCATGATTCACATAGTGCGCCAGAGGCCGCAACACCAGTACCTCAGCAGTAGCTCCAGCTTCAGCAGCTTATTATCGCTCAGATGGAGATGTTTGAGCACATGAATAGAGTTCTCGAGCGTTTAGAGAGAGCTCAGTAGGGACAGGCTGCAGCAGATCAGCCAGCAGTAGATCAGCCAGTTCTACCAGTTGGGATAGTTGTAGTTTCGCCAATAGTGCCACAAGTCCAGCCGCCTCAACCAGAGGAGGCCGGAGTTGATGGTCCAGTGGTTGCACCTGTTGCACCACGAGCAAATGAGGATGATATATTGGATAGTTTCATGAAGCTTCAGCCTCATAGATTCTCTGGTGTGATGGGAGATGACCCATATGATTTCTTCCTAGAGGTGGAGCATCGTTTTGAGGCTCAGGGCATTACCGATGATGCCAACAGGGTTAGGTTGGGCGCATTTCTTCTGAGTGACCAAGCAGTAAGATGGTGAAGGAGCCTTGAGGCTCGAAAGGGTTTCAGCTGGGCCAGATTTAAGGAGGAGCTCATTGCTTCCGTCCTTCCTCGGAGTATTCAGGGCAAGAAGGCGAACGAGTTCACTGATTTTTGTCAGGGACCGAGCATGCCAGTGATGGAATATGAGGAAAAGTTTAAGGACTTGAGTAGATACGCGCGTCCCTAAAGTTAGGGAGAGGAGGCGTTGATGAGGAAGTTTTTGGATGGGTTATGACCCACTATTAGGAGGGTGATAGCGACATTGAGTTTGACCACTATGAGGCAGATAGCAGAGGCTGCCAGATGGATGAATTATATGGATAAGAGACATCCAAAAGAGCCCAAGATGGCCAGGACATAGGGTGTATTAGGAGTCCAGCAGGGTTGTGATAAGAGATCTCAATCGGAGTAGGGACACTGACATTCATTCAGAGGACAGAGATCTCAGAGCACTCAGAGCCACAGCGTGGTACAGCCAGCTGGGCAGAGTGAGAGACAGAGCTCTGGGAGTTTGATTCCATCCTGTGTGATATGCAAGAAGAGGCACACGAGAGTATGTCATAGAGCTATAGGTAGCTGTTTCCATTGCAAACAGCCGGGTCACAAAGTAGCAGAGTGTCCAGTAAAGTGGGGTGCTGAGGCCCGAGCAGGACAGTCTGTAGTAGGAGGTTCAGGTACATCGAGTACCAGTGTAGGCAGAAGAGCTAGTAGAGGCTCCGAGAGCCGGAATCATGGCAGTGGTAAAGGTCGGGCAGCCCAAAGCAGTGCTTTAGGGGGGCATGCTCGAGTATACCATCTCACCCTTTAGGATGCTCAGACCTCTAATGCCGCAGTTACTGGCATGCTTTCTATATTTGATACTCCTGTATATGTCTTATTTGATACTGGGGCATCATATTCATTCATCGTCCCACCGTTTGTTAAATGGGTCGGGTTAGTGTTGCATCAGTTGGATAGGCTATTAAAGGTTTCATCACCTCTGGGTAGCAAGATGTTGACTAAATCTAGGGTGCAATATTGTGTAGTCGTCATAGATGAGCATGAGTTGAAGGTCGATGTCATTTTGCTAGACGTGGGAGAGTTTAATGTCATATTAGGCATGGATTGGCTTTCCGACTGGCATGCGACCCTGAATTGTTTTGCTAAGAGAATATGTTTTTGACCGTCTGGTCAGACCAAGTTCTGTTATCAGGGTCAGCAGTCAGAACTGAAAGCATGATTCGTCGAGGATGTGAGGAATATTTTGCTTTCATTCTGACTGAGTCTAAGGGATCGGAGTTGAGAATTGGAGACGTACCTATGGTACGAGACTTTTCTGACGTATTTTCAGAGGTGAGTGAAATAGCAGGACATTTTTGATATTTGTGGACGTATTTTTGGTACGAGACTTCCAAAAGTACCATATATTGATATTTGTTATGTTTGTATCTGTACAACTTAGTGTGCCTGCCAGCAGGAGCAGCCACCCTCGAGCGATATTTGATTGGATCCACGGCTTTGGATACTAGGTGAGTGAAATAACAGCTTTAGACACATAGACTGTGACTTCAAAATTAAGTATGCTATTTTTTATATGTCTGGCTATGACATGAAATATGGACTAATAATTATTGGGTTAATTAATAATCTGGGTGTATGATTATTATTAACCAACATTTTGATATGGAAAATAAAGTATATATGGGTATATATATACAAGAGCATTTTGTAAATGATGGAATAAAGGAAAAGATATTGCATGATTGTATGTGAATACTATGTATGTATTATACTGATATAGGGACACCCTATTACGAAGTATGTAGTCTTTAGTATATCATTGTATGTTTATGGCCCAGTCACCAGTGTTTGGGGTGACCATATATCCGGCTAGATATACGCGTTTATTGAGCAGTTAGGTGGCAGAGTCCACACTGCTATTTCTTTGATATGGTCTCGTACTATGAACTAACAAGGATATGTATATATTTCCTGAATGCAAGTTGTATGATATGAATGCGAACGTTTTGGTAAAACAATTTCAGCAAATGTATTATGTATATAGTGTGTATACTATATGGTATCTATATATATGTACGGTAGTTTGAAAAAGGATTTCAAACCAGTCTTTGTGAGGCACGTATGAAGAGGTCTGACGTGTTGTTTCCTCATTAGGGAATCTTATCCTTTTTTCTTCTGTTGTCCATGTTATACCTTTGTTCACAGGTGACATCTTTTGGACGCTCAGCATCTGATACATACCTCGGACCTAGTGAGGCACTTTTGGCTATTGTGAGTGCCCTCATTCGTGACTTTACTTTACTGTGTCACAGAGTTCCACATCGGGTTACTGTTGGGATACTGGGCTTCACTTTTGTATTTTGGTATACTCTGTTGATTTTATATTTTCACTGACATTTTTGATATAATATATATGTATATATATATATTTATTGGTATATATATATATATATATATATAATTTATTTCATTATAAACGTTTTATAAATGTTTTAAATAAAATATTTGGATAAATCAGGTAGTATGTCTAATCACAGAGGCTTGTGCGGGATGGATCGAGCTCCTACAGATGGTCCGCCTTGTACGCCGGTGATGGGCCCGACTATGGGTCGTGACAATGATGAAGAGGTTGATTCTAAAGATGTTAAGTTCCTCACAAACAAATTCTAGAAATTTCTTCACAAAGAGAGAGCTCCAAAAGAGGAAAGCAAAAGGAGAAGCAAACTCATCTACTATGAATGCAATAAACCGGGTCATGTCAAACCAGATTGCCCTTATTTGAAGAAGCATATAAAAAGGAGGAAAAGAAGATTCCTCTATAACGACTCAAGTTACAGTAGTGATGATGATGAAGTCAGAGGAATATGTTTGAAAACCCATGGAAATGTGGTACCCTTCCCTTGAACTCAAATTTTATTTTGGTTTCTTCATTTGTATGCATTCTGTTTTTATATGTTGATTTTGTATATTTCATAGGGGGAGATACATTTATTGATTGATTGATTGAATGCATTGAATTTCTATTTTTCAAAGGGGGAACTATAATTGTGTTGATTAATTTCTTTGATTGATTGGGAGAGATTGTTGATTTCTTATGACCTTTTTGATGATACAAAAAGGGGGAGAGGTTTTATATGAATTTGCATGTTATTTTTCAATTGGTATCATCTTTATTTTAAACATTGTGCTTATTATTGTGTTGGACTAATCAAGTGACAAGGAGTGAAATCCTTGATCAAAATTGTTTATTATTGGTGAATAGATGCCCAAATTCATGTATGTTTTGTCATCATCAAGAATGAGGAGATTGTTTAGTTCAGTTTTGATGATGATGAATGAAAGTCATAGACTTGTACATTAAGTCGCACCTTATACATAACAAGTTATACTTTAGACTACCAATTCAAACAGGGAATGTTCCTTATACATTTTCCTTTCCTTACCATTTATGGACATATGCTCTGGCCATAAAACTGATTCTTAGACTTGGGGTGTATATAGGCTTGTTATTTTTGAAGTGTTCATAGTTTCGTTGATACATCCCTCTTTGCGAGAGACAACAACTTACTTGAACAATCATCCTCGAAATCTCATTTCCAAGGATAGACTCATATTTTTAACTTATAGTTAGATCACAACCAATCTTTGATGTCATTTATATTGCTACACCATTACTAGCTATAAGTGTGTTGCCTACATATAAGGTTAGAATGGCATGATTCACCTTTAGAGTGTTTTGTATTTTCATAAAAAATTTGAATACACCAATCCCTCGAAGACACACCAAGGCCAAACAACTCCATGTTCGTTACCTGTAGGTCGCAATCATATAGGTTTCTTCTCTCAATTCTCTAGTGAGAAAAAGTAGTCTTAAGGTTTAGACTACCCCTCATGGCCAGAATCTATTTTATGGAAGCAAATATTACAACGAATGAGAAATTCTACTAAATTTTTATCTCCTTTCATTGTATAAACCCCGTTGCGACTATCGATGATGTTCATCAAATGTTTGCTTCATTTTTTATCCACATATTCCCAATAGTCCTCCACCCTTCAGGTAGATTAAGCAATACTCAAATTTGGTTCAATCTTACAAATGTCATTTGCATTCCCATTACTTCAATCCATAATAATTCATTAGGATGAGAGAACCTTTGTTGTTCATGCTTGACTTGTGGGATTGCTAAAAGGGTCATGGACAATTCATTCATTGAATAATTTTTTTTGTTTTTAAAGTTACGCTTTTTTGAAACTTGGAAAACACATGTCACACATACACATTCATTGCAACATTCAAAGTGGTCCCACTAAGATTAAGCTGCAAATTCCCACTCGAGTTAAGTTCCATACTCACACAAAAATTTGGAACCATGCTCCTGGTAAAGTTAGGATTGGAAACATCTACACTAGAGGTACATAAGATTTGGTGGTCAATTCCTTCTTCCTCATCATCTTTCCTTATTTCCCTTCAATCTTTCCACTCATATGGAGTGATCCTGAAGGGTATTATTCCTGAATCTCATAGAAAATTGAAAACTGTAATCACTTTTTCCCACTTAATATTCACTAAGAATATAACTTCCTATTCTCTGTTACTCGCCCATGTCACGTTGTCCCATGAAAAAATATGTCACTCTAGAAATTACAAGGCATCTCAAAAAGAATATTCCCTTTTTGCCTTTCGGTCTTCATGAACTAAGGTTTCGCGAATATAGAGAACACATTGTATAATTTTAAGTGGTTTAGGTCACACTTATGAATAATCCATAATCTTTAAGACGTGTAAAGAATGAGCATAGAAGGCATATGGTTAAGAATATGATGGCATGAGCGATCATACTGTTGGAATTCGTAACTAAGTTTATGACATTCATAAGCATACATCGCAGTGGAACTATTTTACATCTAGAATTCTACCAAGG
The DNA here is from genome assembly GCA_948243855.1 of Flueggea neowawraea. Lineage (NCBI taxonomy): Eukaryota > Viridiplantae > Streptophyta > Magnoliopsida > Malpighiales > Phyllanthaceae > Flueggea > Flueggea neowawraea. The sequence continues at coordinate 21,346 of CAODLS012599953.1, forward strand.
ATCCATACATATCGACACAAACGATTAGGGTTAGCAATATTTACCTTAAGAACTATTTTAAGGATTTGGCTAAGTGGAAATGTTAGTGTAGCTTTTAGTTCAAACTCGAAAACCTTTCTACCCACATTGCCTATGCGCGAACGAAACCAATGGTATCCACACAAACGAACTCGGTTGAATCGGTTTAGTGTACTAGCACAAAGAATCTATATTCTTGCTTTCACATAATTTTCTCTCTTTTATTTGTTCACTAAAAAATTCGACAATGCCAAAAAAAAGGGGGGAGAAATTCGGCCAAGCCCTATTTATAGGAGTATGGAAACCATACTTTAGATGTGCTAGGTTCCTCTTACTTGTCCTACAAGCATATGAAGTCCTTACTTCATTAGGCGTCCTAATTAACATCAACTAGGGCTAGCCAAATTTCTCCTACAAAATAGGAGTGTGCAGAAATTTTCCTATAAAATAGGAAGAGAGACAAATTTCAAATTAGGTTATTTAAAGTCATTGGGCTTTTAATTACATAATACATTATCATTAAATAAATTACTCCTTTAATAATACATATGGGCCGAATAATTATGTCACATATAAGAATAAGCTCAAACATCTTTAACTCATTAATAAGTGATTTATATTAAAACCACATTACATTAATGGATAATATCTCATATTATATTTATGACATAAATCATAAAACTCTAAATTATTAATAATTAATAAAATTAATTATCTAAATAATTTAATTACCATGAGAGAATATTTGTGAACCAATTCAATTCGTTCTTGTGTGTGACTCAATAGGTCCACTTGAAAATGACAATGGGCCTTGTCCCAAAACTTGGGCCCAAAGTCCATAAGCGGTATCTAGTAATATATTATGGCAACTCAAAATCGAATGGTATCGGTAATCCGAGTTAACCTTTCACAGTTTGATATTTAGTCCTTTGTCACACGATATCTCATCTAAGCTTAAGGCATGATCACATGTCAACCTTATATTGCTTAGCATGCTTCTTGATCTCAAGTAGATTGATATAACAAATGACATTGATAAACCCCTTTATCAATTCATTTGAGTATGCATACATTCCATCAATCACACTCATCAAGTCGCCAAGAGATATCGCTCTTCATAAGAGGAACAAATCCATCACTCTCACTATCACTCATCTACATGATTCATTACATATCCAATCATAGCCTTTATTGTTACCCTGTTATAGATAACGTTTGACTAATTCAAAACATGTTATTCCTCATGTAGGATTCGATAGTGAGTTTCAGTTAGAGGACTCAAACATCACCACTGTATGAAAGCTATTTTGTGACAAAAATTCATGAAGTGCTTTCATAGTGGGTCAGTCCAATATATGTTTCCTAACATATATCTATGTTCTAAGTTGATATCTCATATCCATAATCAGTAAAACGTGATTATCCACTTAGCAACATACTAATCTTAATTCATCATCATTCCCATGATAATGATCGATTATAACATTTAGAATAATATTCCTATTACCTTAGGATTTTACTATCAAGTCGTACTTGATGACACAAGGAAGAATAAACCATTTATGGAGGTTTTAACTTCATGGAACATACAATATTTCAAATATATGAAATGAAATGCCTCTTTATTAAATGATAAATCAAATGACAATGTATATCATGATTGGACTAGGACACTAAAACTAACACCATCCACCAACAGTGTATGGCTGGATCTTCAGATTTGACACCCAGGTGAGTTGGATGACATACTAAACACGTAGGATGTATTTTTAGAAATTATATCATTTTGACCTGTTGGACTATGTGTTGACTTTGTTTTGATGATGACGTGAACAAATCATCTATGAAAGAGGTGCAAAGGCGTAGAGAATATGACATCAACCATTAAGCACGTAGAAAAGTTGATTCATGGCCACAATCCATGTACAAGGCTATCTATGCACATTGATTAAGGGAAAACTGGCTTCTACACATGTAGACATTGTGGAAAGCGCATAGATGAGAATGGAAATGGAAATAGTGAGTATCATACCTTGTGCTAAGGGTGTAGAATAGGCTACAAGGCACCTAGATATGAGATAAACATTTTCTGGAATTGATTTTGATGATCTACGCACACAGAAGGTGTTTCTACACACGTTGATAAGAGTTCAACTTGATGAGGAGAAGACTAAGGCACATAGAAGCACGTTGAATGGCAACGCAAAGCATATAGAAGAGTAAAGGCATGACCTTTGATGGATGTAGATCTATGAACGTTGAAGGGGTTCTACGCATGTAGACGGGTTCAGCTGCAGACAAAGGCAAGAAGCTCATTGGGAATTCAAATTTGAATATTCTCTGACATGCTGACGTGAAAGTCAAAGGTGCTATCTTGGACAATCGACTATGCGCGTTCAGAATTGGTCTTACCACGTAGAGGAAAATGAGTTGAAAAAGGTGGAGAAATAATTCAAAATGGAAAGTCCCCAAGTAAACTCAAGAAACCATGAAAAAATGATGGGAACAAGGTGAAAAGAGGTGTCACGGCCATGACAAGAAAAAAATCAATTGCCACTTTTGGATAGAAAAGTGTCATGACCGTGACACTCATTTGTCACGGCTGTGACACTCTGGAAGAGCAAGACAAACATGTGCGTGTGAAAGGCTATCAAATGGGGACCAATGGGCATTTTTGGGACATCTTTTGTTCGGTTTTGTGGCTTGGACAAGGGGTATAAATACCCTATTTAACACTCATTTAGGACATCTTTACATCATTCCTCATCTGGAAATTAGGGTTTTTATTTTCTCTAGAACAATTTTAATTTCTTAATTTAAATCAAGGAGATTGGAAGGGAAATCACTTGCCCAATGCTTCTTTATTTCAAATCTCGTATCAAAGGCACTTACGGTTTTTTTTCTCTTTCATTTTCCTCTTTTCTACTTGGATTTTAATGTGCCTTGTAATGGATTTTAATGTTTTATTCTTTATTTAATTATGTTAGCTTAAATATTTAGTTGGGGTGTAAATATGTGGACTAGGGATGATGATTTTGCTATGCTATTGATTGGGCTTGTTATATTTGTTAATGTTATTTATTTATAGACTTGCTGGGTTGATTTAATGAGTTGTTTTTTGTGATTATGACTTAGATTGGCCACCTAGGCTGTAGTTCTAGCAAGTTTAGTTGATGAATCAAGAGAGAAAGACTAAATGAGACCACAACCATTAAACTTATGAGGTTTAGAATAGAGATATACCTATGCCTGAGGAATACTTGAGGGTTAAGACTACGACAATCCTTGTGCACTTATAAGACATCGATCAATAGAACTCAAGATCAATGCACGTAGAAGAAGAGCTAAGCACATAGATACTGATACAAAACAAAGCTGAAACCAGTGGGGCTCTTACAACACATGTATATTGGCATGCAACAGATATATAACTCATTGGGTCAAAGGACTATGCACATATACAGTTGCTATGCACGTAAAAGGCTGTGACATCTATTGTCTCACAACAACTACTATGAGACTTCCAACGGCTATTTTCTTAAGAGTGACTATAAATAGACTTCCCAGATTAGAAGAGAAGGGAAGAGAGACATTTTCTAAGTTTGCTATGTATTTTCTCTCACATCTCTACACTTCTAACCCATTTGTACTATTTATTCTGGGTTGGCGTGAACTTGATATTGATATATTCTTGGGTTGATTTTGTAACAAGCAAGGTTATTTGCTTTAGGTAGATACATTTCCTTATTGAGCCTTATAAAAACAAGAATGGTTATTAGTAAGCCTTAGGAAACTAGTGTTTAGGTTTTAATTGTTTTGTTTCCTTAGAAAAATAAGAGAGGTACAATTTTTTGCTTGTTGAGCCCACAAAAATAAGTGTGTAATGGTTTCCTAGTTGAGCAAGAAAAAACTAGAGGTTGTGATGGTTTTGTTTTTAAGCACATAAAAACAAGGTGTAACGGTTTTTCTCCACCCTTAAGAGAGGAGATAGTTTATTCAAATTCTTGAGAGGATATCGATTGGAGTGTCAAGTGGGTGACTTATGATGTTGAGCTACGTTACTCGAGTAAATAGATACGTATTACTCGAGTGATATGGATATTGGGTTACTCGGGTAAGCGTTTAAGTCTTAGTCGAGTAAATAGGGCATATATTACTCGAGTGAACCATTTGGTTACTCGAGTAAGCCTTGTTTTAGGATGAACATGATGAACACCTGGGAATGTGTTCTCGAGTAATCATTTGTGTTACTCGAGTAAGTGGTGTGTCACTCGAGTGAGATGTGCACCTAGTGCGTGAAACGGTGACGTTTTAGGCAGGGGTCTATATATACCCCCACCCGATTTCTTCGATCTCATTTTGCCTCCCTTCACTCAAAACACTCCTATTCTGTCCAGAAGTCATTTTGGTTGGATCTTGTTCCTTCCTAGACGTCTCTTGAGGTAAGAATTCATCTCTCTACCTCTCATTCTTTCATTTCCCATCATTTTGCATGAATGTGCATTTTAGGGTTTGAATGAATGCTC
>CAODLS012600000.1:0-11211 GCA_948243855.1 Flueggea neowawraea
ATAAAAAATCATTAGGTTGAATATCAGAACGGGCAGTATATTCATGTAAAATAGTTGCATCAGAGATTTAGGTGTTCAGTGAGAACAATGTTTGAAAAGAATTTCGTTTCATGGTAAATTATGTTTTATTATGCCATAAGGTCCATACAATATCTTGAGTTGATCTTATGGTTTCTACACAAAGTAGTCTCAGGGAAACGTCTTTGAGCAGTTTTTTATGCGAGAAATTTGAAGAAATTTCAATAATATTATTTTATTTATTATTGGAGCTTGATTTTCTGTCTGTTTGTCATTCTTAAGAGAATACAATATACTTGTTACTGTGGATAATTGAGAAGTCTGTGTGTTTTTCTCATTTTTGTTAGATACATGATTTGAGAAGGTTGATTGCTGAAAAAAATAATCTTCCAATTGAGAACCTGAGGCTTATCTTGCGTGGCAATGTATTGGATGATAGTGGAGAAAAGGATGACGCAAAGCTCCATCTCAATAGTAATGGTATGATTCTTCTCATTGATATAAGCATAATTCATATTTTTTCATCGTACTCCTTAATAATTTTCACCTTTGGATGAAGATATGACATCCTTTATATCGTCAAAGGAAAATTTTCCTCAAGTGCCAAATAAATTTTACATACACATTCTTCAACTTGAGGAAAATGAAAGGAAATTATGGAAATTACCTGTAAAATTGTGAAATATTTACTCCATATATATCATTCCGGGGTTGATGCATGTGCTTGTATTGATAAGTATACTCTCATTGGAAGAAAGTGAAGAGGTAAAGAAGTATATAATGCAATGTTTTGGTTAGAGTGGAGTAGCTTTTTTAATTGTTTCAAAGACCCTCTTTTGTTACTTCTGTGAAACAAAGGTACAAAATATGAGCATGGATTGGACATGAAAAAGGTCATTTCTCGAGCATGCAGCTGGATAAATGCCACCATTGCCCACTGATTCACTTGAATCAATAATCTTTTCCTTCTGGTTAATTCAATTGGACAGTCCAGCTCAGAGAATTCTACTTGGCTCTCTTCCAAAGTAGAACAACCTGCTCACAAAAGCTCTTTTGTTTTTATTGTCCATTTGTGAAGCCCTGTCCTTTGTTAGTTTTCCTTACGCACGACAAGTAAAAGAATTAGTAGGGGCATGTGTGTACGGACATCTTTATATGAAATCAAGCTATTTGAGACTGATTTTTATTTCATGTTATAGTTGCATTTGGCCTGGTAGCATTTATACATATCAAAGTGGTATTACATTAAAATAATTCCTTTTTCCTCTCATCTATGTTTATACCCTTCAAAAAAAAAATGATTCTTAAGGTCTATTTCGAAGCTGTTTTGCATGTAGTAATATGAAATGCATGAGAATTTTTCAATCTTTGCTAGTTCAAGGATAAATTATTTTCATAGGTATCCTTTGTAGTAAAAGTTCTTTCAGTGGTGTTCCATATTTTGCATGGTTTCTGAATGAATGGATGTCATTACTTATAAATGTGTCTGATCTTTTCGATCATTTTTCCTTTTGGCCTTCTAATCCATGATTAACATTCTGCTGCACATAATATATTTGCTGCGCAGGCATTTGGAAGTACCTTGCAAAAGTCTGAATTTTGGCTTGCATTTCTTAACTTTTTTATTAATAAATGAATTAATAACATCATCCATGTTCTTTATCGTTTTAGAAGGTGTGATATGGCATCATGATTGGAATTAAATTTGAAGTTGTGTAATAGTTCCAATTAGATAAGATTGAGGGAAGTTGTAATATGGTCTAGACTTCACAAAGGTGAAATTAGGAAGTTTGAACCAACACTCTTAGTTTAGTAAAACTATTACTCGTGAAAATTAAAGAAATTGAGACTTAACATTTTCCAAATTGAAGATCCTTTCAATGCACATTTGTAATATGTATTGTATTATATTAAAACCAATTGGACTGATACAATGGTAGTTCAAGCAACAGGTTCAATATAGGCTAGATTTTAAATTTCCATTTTTCTGATTATGCCAAAATTTGAATTTTAAAATGGTTGGTTTAACTTATATGATTTTTTTCTATCTAAATTTTTTTCTTCCTAAACTCTACAAATTTTGGCATTTTCTAGACTCCGTAATTGTTGCTGTCAAACCAAAACCACCAGCTCAACATCTCCGGGAAGGATTTGATTTTGATGATGAAGATCTGGTATGTCCAATTACCTGGCTTGGTTTCTAAGGTCCTTTTGCATGAAAACCTTTTCTCATGCTACTTCCTATACTATGAATTTTGAGAATCCAGAAGTTCCAGCTGCCACAGTCAACAAGTAGGTGGAAGAGAAGGCTATATTTTTTTATGCATGATAAGTTGAAGCTTCCCGGTGAGTATTAAATTGAAATTATTTCACATTATAAAATAAAATCTTCTGATCAGATATATCTTTTCTTTTCACTGGTAGATATGCTTTTGATGGCAATTTTCTCTCTCAGTTTAAAGATGTGGATCATTATTACTTTATGGTTCATTTTAGCACCCGTTGCGCATAGATGGGATCTTGGACCTTTGTATGTAAGTTGCTTCTCTTTGTTGGTTCATTCATGTTCCAAACTAGATTTTACGTGTTTTATGTCGTTGATGATTGATTTTCTTTAATTTACACAGAAGAAAAAGAGGTTTTTGTTTGAAATTTTTAAGGGTGTGTGTAGTTACAAATTTTTTTTTCTAACTACAGTTTTCATCTCTATTTCGGTTTTACAGTAAACTAGAGAACATTTAGAGAATGTGTTCATATGCATTGAAAGAAAAAAAAAATTCCAATTCAAAAATATGAGAATGTGTTTAATTGCAACTGTTTTTCTAGATTAATAGAAAGATATTTCTAGTTAAGATATATTATTAAGTAATAATAAGTTGAAATAAGTAGTTTAAAAAAAACTTGTCAATTATTATAATCTTTTTTAAAGAAGGTTCAAGAAGGGTGTTTGTTGAAAGTATAGTAATAAACAAAAAAAAAACTTGCAGAAGCATAGTTCATGACTAACAATTAGAGCAGGTAATTCTCAGTTTTGAAAATGCAAGTCCTTTGTATCAAATAGGAGCGTTGATGTTAATGAATGACAAAATCACAAAAGACAATCATGTTTTCTAATTCTGACATTATCATTAAATATTATCTACAAGACAAACCAGAAAAAAAGAAGTTGAGTTTCAATTTAATGATTTTGGGATTAATGATACTATCAAAGAAATAGAAGAAATTCTCATGAAGTAAAGTTGCTGATGATTGGAATTGAAGAGTGGATTTGGGCGCAGTAGAAGTTACAGCAGATGAAAAGAGGAAATATAGAGGGCAGAGAACATGGTAAAAATGTTTTCTAAATCCTTAACAAAATTAGAGAACAGAAAACTCGTTTTCTGTTTTCTAATTTAGGAAATAATCTCATTTTGAACAATCAACTCTATTTTCTGATCTCTGTTCTCTATTCTAGAAAACAGAGATAATTTTCTGTTTCTGAACACATCCTAAGTCTTTGGCCTTAACTGATCAAATTATATTTCTTTTAATCAGAATCACAAATCCTTGTCCCTTTTGCAAAAATTGGCTAACCTTAAGATACATATCTCTCCTTATTGACATAATTGATTATAGTGTATTGTCTATTTGGTGAAAGAATTGTGTGCTTGTTTTGTATAGTACCAGGCTATCACCTGCCGTGCGACTGAGTCAATATCGAAGTAAACATTTCTTCTAGTCAGTATTACAAACAGCTTTTCCCTTCATATTTACTGGTGTATTCTTTGAGTTCAATTTTGTCTTTGAAAGCCTCTCTGAATACATTACTTGGAACCTGTAGTGAAATTGCTTGAATTATGTTGAGCTTTAAGCCTGTAATTTTTAGTCAGCCAGATTGGTTTAGTTTCTGGGCCAACAGACAAGAAAACAAATGAGTTATTTGCTCCGTTAACAAAATCTTGCCATGCCCTTGACATCTGCTTTCTGTGGCATAACGTGCCAGAGGGGCATTTAGATCTCTGGTACATAGAGGACGATAGCTTGGACTTTTTGGTCAATTCTAGTGACAGAAAATTTTCAATTTTATGGAATGGAATTCTTTGCCTTGTAACTTCAAGTCTACATGATGATATGATCTTTCTTTTGTCAGTATAGAGCCATGTAGCCACTGATGATTATACAGTGCTATATTGAAACCTTAGGAACCTAAGTTGCCATGTCTAGGAGCGCAGCCTCTGTCCTGACTCTGATAAACTTTTGGATTTGGTTGTAGGTTACCAATTAAAGCTATTTGCCTTTGATATGCTTTGGGCTTACTAAAGGCTCTTAATACTATAGGACTTTATTTAGGGATAGAAGAGAATAAGTAAGCACATAATCTAATTCTCAAACAGAACTGAACTGTTATATTTGTGCAGATACATCTCATTTTTGTGCACATATTCATTGTTGTTCTTGTTGTTGTAAATTTTCTTTAATTTTTTGTTATTGTATCATTTCAGATACTCGCCACAGGTTTTGCTGTTATTTTCTTGAATCTTGGACGACGCCAAGCTGGTGATCTCAGGTATAAATTCCAATGCAATGATATCCATGATTTAACTAGTTAAAAACTTAGAAATAGAAGTGGAATTTGAACAAAAAAATTATCATTGTTTCTTAAAGCAGAAAATACTTGTGAAACAAAAACTATGAATTGTTCTCTCCTCATTTTTCTTTTCATTTTCTCCAAACAGCTGAAATACATGGGAGAACTTATTTGTGATATACATTTCTTCCAGCCTTTTAGCTGATAAGCTATGATTTATTTTACCCATGTCCTTAATGATCTTTCCAATTTTTGTTTCGGTTATGGCCGTAATAAGATATTTCTGATATTCTCTGCCATCTCTTCTGCTCAAGTATTGTCATGGTATTCAATTGGCTTCTGTTTTTTCTGCTAGTCTGTGATGGTACATTTGTTTGCAGTGTTCTCTTGTTGTCAGTGGTTTATGTTGGCTTTAATTTCGGCAAGTATTTTCTAAACTCTGCCCGTATTAATTATTCAATTCATCCGTCTTTCTTTATCACGCTGTTTAAGTTTTGAACTTTTCAAATAAAATGTAAAAAAATCATCAATCTGAGAAGTTGAACTTGTGGTTTTTGTTAGTTTCTTCCTATTCTTTCATTAACGAACATTTGTCTTGCAGTGCATACTCTATATTCAACGAAGACTTCAGGGAGCTTCCCGGGACTCTTAACGCGGATCGCGTGGATAGAGATATTCGTGCTGGCCAGTTCTGAACCCGTCACTTACCATCGGCCATTGCGATAGTGTAAGCAACGATGCATATTAGCCAACAGCATGGGGAATTCTCGACTTTGTTCACGAAAAAGAAAATCTCACCACTTTCTAACCATTCCCAGCATTGATCGCTGTTAGCTCTGAGTTTTCAAGTTTTGGTTTATTTTGACATCACAACAATAACAACAAAAAACCTCTTCATGGTCATTGTCACGGGCCATTACTCTCCACAAAAAGTCAACATGTTAAGGTGTGCAATACTACCGTTTATAAATCTAAAACTCACCCTTTACCTATTCGATGTGAGAGTTCGTCACATCATGTACAATATTTTTAACCAACTACACATGTATCAGATAAATAAGTTTGTTTCATTCTGAATGTGCAAAATGGATCAAATGGTTTCTGGAAAGGATGGTCTTAAAAAGGGGATTGCAGTTTTAAGTTCACGTAGGAGACTGAAGAGAGAACTAATGACTCTCACGCCTCTAGTTCATCGATATTTCTCGATTGTATTATTATTTTTTAAATGTTTTTTAAACTCCAAATTGATGAATTTAATAGACTAATTTAGTCATTTTTAGTTAACATTTTGATATGTGGCACTAGTTGATAGTATGAATCATTCATGTGAAGTTTGTTATATAATAAACCTTATTATTGATAATGCTAAAAAATATTTTTAAGTAGAAAATGTAATATTTTGGCATAAAAGTCAAAGGCAATTTAAAAAAAAAATTATTTAATTTATAAGTATGTCACGAATTGAAGTAGAGTAATATTAATTACTAAAAATAGATAAGTTATAAAAAAAGATTAAAGTTATTTATTTAAATAAATTTTCTTTTCTTAATTAGGGTGACAAAAATGATTTATAGACTAATCGATAATAATGGCTAACATTCATTTTTAATTAATCATCATAATATAAAAATAACATATACTCCAACGAAAAAATCAATTAAAAGTAAAAAATAGTAGTTGTAAAACTATATATGTGACTTTCATTTGAAACTAAACTCATTATTAATGATTTTCTAAATAATTTATTTGCTGTAATGATTGATGATTTTCAAGATATATTAGTGAAAGAAGATGTGAAAATTAACTAGTCACTACTAAAATTATCATAATAGTTACAAATTGGAGGAATTACTATGTCGTCTGTGTAAAATATTGAAATCTATGATTATACTACTGTGTTTTCCAAGATGAAATATAAGCATTTTGTAAATACAGTGGCGTAATCAGAAATTTCGATATTTTATAGGGATGACATAGTAATTCCCCATTACAAATTTTACGGATAAAATTTTAAGCATAGCTCCATTTTTAATATTTTAATGATCAATTCTAGCTATTTAATTCATCTGTAAGAATATTCATGTGGTTATTTAGCTACGACTTCCTGTGAACAAACGCTTTCGTTAATGATTCATAACTTAGGTTAGTAAAAATTCGTCTCTTTGTAAAAGCTTATTATAAATTTACTACGGTATTTTATCCAAATTATTTTTTTTTCTAGACTTTAATTCATAGCACCCTAGTAACAATTCCATAGAAATTTAAATCTTCTCACTAAAATTAATCAAAGTTAAAAAAGGAACTAATCCACAGCTAATTTGTAGTTGATCCGTAGCTAAATAGCTATACAAAAATCCGCAACTAAATTTGGTAGATATGGAAAAAATTAAAATTCCGTGACCATGTGGAGAAAAGGCCAAAATTCAGTGACCACACCTATACTTTTCAACCGTAACCTACCCCCAATTTGACTCTTACCAAGTGGCGTGTCTATGAGTCAATGGGTCATTAAATTACATTTCTAAAAATGGAGAAAGTAATTAATTATAAAACGCCCCAAGATTAGCTCTGAAGTGTAGAAATTGTGTAATACTAACTATTGTGGTTGATAGGTTTGGTGTGATCTTAAGAAATGGCAGGAAGAAGATCAAGCACAGCACCATTGATTATGTTAATGGTGATAATGATGATGGTGGCTTCTTCTCATGGTCGTGGGTCATTTAAACAGTTTCTTTGCTATAAAGACTGCATGATGAGATGCAAGTATCCAGTAATAGTTGGCTGTGTTAAAAGCTGTCAAGCCAAGTGCATCCACCCAAGTGTGGAAGCAAGTGCTGGACCCAATAGTGCTAATCAACATCAAGGATGATAGAACAAAAATATAGAATTGGGTTTGTGAGAATAAGATGTTTACGATGATTATATTTTGTTGTCTCTTTTTAGTGCAATAAAAGTCTCACCAATCGTTGATCTATATTGTTCTATTTTGCTTTCTCATGTTTTGGAAATGGAGCTATAATTTCCTGACCCTATTGATGTTTAATATGTTACCTTTGTCACATTCTTAATAAAAATACCCTTCTGTTTCTTATCATAATGGTTGAGTTGAAGTGATTTTGATTTAAAGATGGTTTGTTCAATGGTGAACATCGCAAAATTAATCTAACTAAATAAGGTTTCTGTCAAAAAAAAAAAGCGGCACTGTGCTATAGTGTTGTAGTAAGAGGATTTGGAGAATAACAGGCTAGCTTCAATGCTATCAACTGTGCCACCTTTCTTAGAGTAATTAGTATTTATCCTCTATATGCAAAGAGGATATACAAACACCTTTTACGAAACGATGAAGCTCAAATTGCACATTGCACTAGTGAAATTAGCTCAAAGCAACTTTGGTCAAAGGGAATTGTATTGTTGAGTTATGTGACTTGCATATGCAAAGATTGCTTCTTTTTATTGGACTTAAGAATGGGAGCTATTAAAATCCACCATCCACTTTTTACACTCACTAAGTGTAGCTACAACTATCACTACTCAACTGAGTGCAGTTACTAAACTCACTAAGCTCTTAATCTGTGAGGTAAGCCCCTTTTAAGGAGTTTTGAGGGGGAAGAGTAAGGGATGGTATTTATCGGTTTGAGGGTCAATTTCTAAACCAAACCAATACGATCAAATTTAAAAGGAGTAAAACTAAAACTGACCAAACAATGTGTTAAAACTGAATAGAACTGCACCACTTGAAGTCGGTTTGATTTGATCAATTTTTTGGTCTCAACGCATATCAACAAGCAACTTTCCTCTCTTGAAGATCAAATGATGCTTGGACGAATGACAGTACCGATAATCCGCAACAATCAAATCCTAACAAAGTTCTAACATACAACTCACAAAAGCCTCGCCTTTGAAAATGATAAAAAGATTAGCTATTGAAACAATTGATAGAAGTCTTAAGGGTATCATGAGCAGTCCAACACCTTTTGAAGGAAAAGTAATTGCATATGGTGCTGATTTCAAACAAGTACTTCCAGTAGTGCCTTGTTGAATTAGGGTAGGCAACTTAAGGCTGTCCCGTTGGTGGCCCAAGCCAGTCCCTTAAATTTTAGGGCTTAGGCCAACGATTTCTTGCCAGCTACTTGGCACGACTAAGCCCAAAATAATTAAATACATATATTTATATTATAAATAACAAATTAATATAAACTTTGTAAAATATGGTCATTGATATCATTAAAAATAATCACTCAAAATAAAGAGACGCAAGTTTTTATGTTAAAAATATCCGGTATATATTAATAAAAAGTATCTAGATTTTATCATACTTAATTGTCTATTAATCTTAATTAGTTAATCATAAACAATGCAAGGATGAATAGTGCACTTTATTAATTACTAGTGTCAACAACTTTGCAAAGTGGCAACAATGTCTGATATATGGTGATATTCCTTCTGGTACACCAGCAATTTTTTATTTTGATACGAAAAATACCAGTGTTAATGCATTTATGCATTTGAAATTCTCACTTTCACCATTTGTCTCTTTAGATCAATAATCACAAATTGTAAAATCAATATATTAAAAGATTTTTTAGTATGAAAAATGTTTTAAGAACTTTTTGAAAAACAAAAACTGTGTGGCCCTTAGGTCGACCCAGCCCTAGTTCCTCTCTAAGGCTGGGTTGTGCTAAGACTTTGGTCCATCCGTCAAACCCGACACAACCTAGGTACGCACATATGGGCCAAAATTTCAAGGATGGGCCCACCCCGAGCCCAACCCATCTTAAGCCAAGCCCTACATGGAACAAAGTAAGAAACAATGAATGCAAGTTTGGTCAAATCTTATCTGTGGACCAAAATGGAAGTCTTGATACTTAGTACAAATATGAGAGTCAATGTAGATAAGGATTTTGGAGATTTTTCCTTAGTGTGGGCAATGGAGAAGAACCCATGTTGGAGAAAGACATGAGTAGAATACCACAACAAATGGCTATTTCACAGCAAAATAACGAAAATAGTGAGGATGCTTCAATTCACGTTGTTTTCCCACAATTGACAAAGAATTCAATCTCAGCAAATTGCATTAGGACAATATTCATACTTGCAATAACGAATGAATTTGTTGAAAAATACAATAAGGGGATGATCAAAATGTTTTTCAGAGAAAGTACGTTATTCAACAGTTTGACGAGGCAGTCGATGTCACCAATAATTATTATCAAAAAGAGTTTTTGAATACTTTAATGCCAAATGGATTGTCCCTCCACAAGTTGGAACTCAAGGTTAATTGTCCAATTATTCCTTTGCAAAAATTAAACCCATCAGATTGTTTGTGCAACAACACAAGAATGGTATGTAAGAATTTTGTTAGAAATGTCATACTTGCAAAATTGCAATGGGTCAACATTCTAAGAAAGAAGTATTGTTGTCAAGAATTACACTTTCTTCACCAAAAAGGAGGGACATTCATTTCAATTTATGAGAAAGCAATTTTCAGATCATCTGTGCTTTTCAATGATAATCAATAAGGCACAAGAACGGACAATATCAAATGTTAATGTTTACCTGCCACAAGATGCTTTCTCTTATGGAAAGTTATATGTGGTATTATCTAGAGGCGTCTCAATGTTTATAACAAAGATTTTTGTCAAAAGTGATAAGCTGAGAAAACTAAGAACAACATTTGCTAAAAATGTTGTGTACAAAGAAATTATTTTGCCACAGGTATAAAATAATATATATTGAATAAAAATTAAATTGTAAAACATATTTACACTAACATTGTTTAATTTTTCTTTCATGCAGTTAGATGTTCCATAAAAATTTGTCACAGAGGATTCAAAAGATGCAGCCTAATATATTATTTTATTATAAAATTTGATGTAATTTTCTATTTATGTGTTTTATAGTTGAAAAGATTTTTTTTAATATGTCGAATTTTTATTTATTTAATGAATAATAATTTAGTCATATAATCAACAAAATTATTCAAAATATTTATAAAAAGCTCAATCACGTGCAACACACATGTCCAAAACAATAGGGTCAATTGCTATTTCATCCTTGTGGAAATTTGCATTAGCCATTTGTATCACTATATTTTCAAAAAGCTCTTATTGCATCCTTGGATATTGTCACGACCCATTCCCGGGACCATGACCGGCGTACGAGGTGAACCGTCTATGGGAGCTCAGCTCATCTCGCACAAGCCTCAGAGATCATAATATTTATTTAATAATCATATTTAAAGAAATATGAAAAACAAATAAAGATTTAATCTTTATAAATTAAAAACAAAACATATGTAATATAAATTGCGGAAATAAATTTCAAATTAAAATATTTGAAATATCTGAAACAGTAATAAAAACAAAACAAATCCCACAGGAATACGATGTGGAGTATCTAACAAATTATACAAACGGGACCCAAACAAAAGGGCACTAACTGAAACGACTAAAATGCCTCACCAGGTACTGAAGGCTGAAAAATCACAATCACCCAAAATTACCTGCAACCAAGAATACAGGAGAAAACACAAAAAGAAAGGGGTAAGATCCCTTAGTGAGGAAACGACATTTCAGAGCAGCTTTAGGCCTCACGAAAACCGTTTGAAAACGTTTAAAAAATACCGC
>CAODLS012600263.1:0-23449 GCA_948243855.1 Flueggea neowawraea
GCAAGAAATTGTTTGTTGATAAGTAACAGCAATAAATTTGTGTCTTGTTTGAAAATTTGCCAAATCTTTAAAGTGTGTTAGCTCCAAATAAATGCATAATTTAGTGTGTTTTAATATTGAGCCTAACTTACCTTTAAAAAAACACTTTATGAGGAGAGGATTATCACTTAATTGTAAACCCATGAGACCAACTCAACCTAGGCAATGTATGATACTTGACACACTCCCGACCCTCAACCCGAATTGGTATGAACAACTAATGGGCAAAGGGCAATACATAGCCGAGCACCGCTCCAAACCATTACTCTAGGGGTGGCTCTGATATCATCTTAATATTAAGTCTAACTCACCTCCAAATGACACTTTATGTGGGGACGATTGTCGTTTAATTATAAATTCATGGGACTAACTTAACCTAAATAATGTGGAATACTTAACAGTGTGAGCTAATTAATTTTCCAATATCGTTACGTCCCGCGGCCAAATGAAAAGAAAAACACATGAAAGCAAATATATGAGGTGACTATATGATTGAGGAATCAATGCTTGAGATTTCATTTTAATTTCAATTGTTTCAAAAAAGTTTTAGTTATTGTATAACCATACATTCTGTTGAACCAAAACAAGTACTCTAGTTATATGTTTGAAACAAAGGCGAATTCACAACAACAAATTAGGTGTGATTTTATTATGTCATGAATATGTATCCTTCATCAGATCAATCTACAAAACTCTTCAACTTTAGGGTATGAGCTATCAAACTCTTGTGGACGGTTTTCATGATATTAAGGCCATTATGATTATATGAACTTTAAAACATAATCTTTTCTTCATCTATTCCAACTAATTAATTAAGATATGTAAAAGAAATACAGAGTGAAAATTAAAAGAGATAGAGATCCTAGCTGATACTTTTAGTACTGTTGTTCATTGGTTTCATATTAGGGTTGATAGCTAGCTAGCTGCAAAGATCTTTTTTGTTCGCCTTTTTGAATCTTTGGCTTCCTTATTATTTTTAAAAGAATCAGCATTTTTAACAGGAAATACTACAACTTAATTGCATCGGCCACTAGTTTATTATTTGGAAAATCAAAGTAAAAAGATCAACTCTTTTGTATAGGTGAAAGTTTACATCTCAAATCCAGTTAGGTTGTGCAACATCTACATTATAAATATGACATGAACAAAGTGAAACATTTCTAATTTTTTGTGACAAATATTACAATATGAGAGTAATTAACTAATTGTGATTTGAATTGTGATTTGAATGTGACAAATATTACAACAAACATTTATAATGTTTTATATGAAATGATATGGCTACATTCTTTTTTGATAAGTGATGTGGCTACATTTGTCATCACGTAATTAACTAATTAATTATATTCAACAAGGAAAATCATGCATATATATGATTTGAAAGGAGGAGAACAAGGAAGCACACATACAAACACAAAAAGGAAATATCTTCATTAATTACAGGCTGAAAACATTCTAATTATTGATCGGAAGGCTAAACAACATTAAGCAAACAACTTATAATATTTGAAGACAAGTTCTGCTTACATATCTTCTATGCATTTGCACACCTTATATTAGTTTGGACAATAATTGCCTTCAGTCTCCCAAAATTTTCCACAAAGATGCAATCCTGCAAAATTTGAGATTAAAAACTAATGTCAGCAACAAAATAGTCTAAATTAATGTCAAAATTAAGAAAAGCTTTACATATAACAGTTGTTTGTGGAGTTTATATAGGAAAGTCTTGACGTGGTAATACTCCATTTGCTAAAACATTCGAGTTTTAGGATTTTGTTTGAATCACTTTTCTGTAATTTAAATGAATAAAATTTCAAGACAAACGATTTATAAAATATTGTTTTTTTTGAACTAATAGATGTATAATGTGTACATGCCTGTAGATGGATTGACGTTGGTGATGGCACAGAAGCTTGAACGAGCAATTGCACTACTGAAATCCCAATTTTGAGGTGAATTCATCAAGTTGATGCTGTTGCAACAATTTAAATCTTTCAACATTACATGACTCTGCTGATAAGTACCCACAACTCCATTATTTGGCTTCAACTTCCTCTTTGTCACCATTAATGATGACTCCTCTATAACATTAATGCCTTTGTTTGGTTCTTCAAGTTGATGATCATAGGTTGCAACTTTCAATTTCTCACAAGTTTGGTTCATATTGTCCAACACATGAGGGTTAATACCAGATTGGGAACTTCTTTTAGTGTACATCTTCACTCTAGTCCTCTCTCTTGCTCTTGCCCTTGCTTTTGCCCTCGATTCTTTCGCCATGTGGACACTAAAATTAAGAGATGAACTTCTCTGCAACTTTTTCTCACCATCACTCTTTGAAAATACGTCACCGCTTTTTTCAGAGACATCTTCAAAAGTTGAAGAAGTTGCAGCAGTAGTACTACTAGTCCTTCCATTGTTGTTGTTATTACTTACTTCTTGAACTTCCTCGATGGCCTTCTTTGACTTGTTGAGAAGCCATTCTAGGGTTTTACTTGCTCTGTCAAACCCTAACATGTCTTGAAGATCAAAGAACTTCCGAGCGATTCCAATAGATAATCGAACTCTCCGATCTCTTAAACCCTGAGCTGTGCAGATTTTGCTATGCCTATCCTTCTTCACAGGTTTAGAAGAACCAATTTTGCAGGACTGGATCAGAAAAGTAGAGGAATAAGCTGATGGGTTGTGCCGATTATCAACATAATTAGACACCATGGCATGGCTTGGTGGTGGCGGTGGCGCCATGTTGTTTAGAGGATCATAGAAGTGATCATTAGTTGAAGTGTCTGGAGGAAATGAGAAAGTGTTGGTTTCAGAAACAAGAGGAGAAGTGTTTAAAGAGAAAGAAGAGATCAGATGTGGAAGAAAAGGATTGAGACTAGTGGAAGAGAACATTTGTGTGGACTTAAAATTGAATTAAAAAAATCCAAAAAAGAAAAAAAAAATTGGAAAACCCTAAATGGGCAAGTGATGATTGATGAGAAAGTGAAAGATGAATGAAAATGGAGGTAAGAAAACTACTTGGTACCAGCCATTCATGAAAGAGCTTCACCACCACCCATTTTATCCTTTTGCAGAGAGATGGGCTATTATTATTGGTGATACTAGTAATGTAAGTACTATAGTTACTATTATTATTAAATGAGACATACTGTATACTTTCAAGAACTGAGAAAGACGCCCATATATATACATACAGATAATGTGTACTTTGATATTGTATTATCATTTTCAATAATAAAAGAGGTAATTCTTTTTTTTCTTTTTTTGGAACAGTTAGTTTTTTTTCTGGGGGGGGAAAGGAAGCTCTCTATTTTTTATTTTCAATATATATAATTTATGAAGCTCTCTATTATGATCAAAAGTTCTCTAAAAAATAAAGAGTATTATTGTAGATGCTCTTAGAAATAATAGATCTATTTTTTATAAGTCATTATCTTTGTATTTTATAGATTAGTTAATCATAAATATCTATCATAACTACTAATTATCAAAATAAATTTGTGTATCTGTAAGAGCCTGTAAATATAGGTATCTCTTATAGATTTAGTAAGAGCATTTTTTATGCTCTCTTTAAAGTATAAAATTTTTTATTTTTAAAGAGCAAACAAAAAAAAGCTTCAATGCATATAAAGTGATTTTGACTCTTAAAATTTAAATAATCAAATTCACTTTTTATCTTTTATGTTATTAGTGAGGATCAAGTTTCTATAACATTTTTATCACTCTTCTTATTTCTTATTTATTTTTTAATTATTTTTATTTTACTTCTAAAAGAAAAAAAATATTTAATTTTAGAGAACATTATTGAAAATAATTTTTATTTCATTCTTTATACTTAAATATGCTCAATTTTTATTTCACTCTTTATACTTTAAAATGCTCTTTATTTATACAAATAGTAGACTAAAAAAATAAATAATAGTATTGGAGATGCTCTAAGTAAGTTGAATGAATAAAAGTATGCTCCTCCGTAAATATAGGTACGATCTTATTGAATAATCTAAAACTGTTTGTATGTTTTTATTTTCTTTTTCCTATCTATATTTAATTATTTTACAATTTACGATGTTTTTTTATAAGTATATTTTCTAATGCTGCTAATAATAAACATTTTTTGTTTGAAAATTTGAATATATGATAATAATTTAAACTAAAAAACTGCATTAAATAATTAATATTTTGACTTAAACTTCTGATTTTGAGCAATTCAATATCTGCTAATTCGAGGGAACAGAAAATGGCAGGTAGGGACTGATAGTGATGGCAGTCTCTCAAGCTTTTGAGCCCGCTAATTTAGCAAAATGATCAGGGAAAAAAGTAACAAAGTTTTTCCTTCTCCATCTGAGATCTGCACAGTTTTTGGAGCTCCATATAGCTCTTTATGTTTTTTGAAACAAAAAGGCTATAATGCCCAACTTAAAATTTAAAAAAGAAAGAAAGAAAAGAGGTTAGCTATGGTTCCCTCCTTTTTAAGCTCTGCAAACCTGAACTGTTGGTTAAGTCTCTTGGACCATCAATATCCTCGGAAGACTTTCTTGCCCTCACCCTCATACTTACTTATTTACGTCAACCACGTTTTGCTCCGTATCATTATTTTTGCCCCTTTTCTGCAAGTATTGTGTGTGTGTTTATCTGATAAGCCTGTAAGTATTATGTTAAAAATTGAATCGTTGGTTAAACATGTTAATTATGTTGCGAAGTCTAAAATTTTATTATTTGACCAAAAAGTTGTACTGAACATGAATTTAAATGTGTTCACATATTTTAACATGCAAATAGGGGTGGAAATAAGCCGAGCCACTCGCGAACGGCTCGGAACTCGGCTTGGTAAAAGCTTGTTCACGACCCGGCTCGATAATAAATGAGTTTAGTTTGAACAAAATTTTAGGTTCATTTTAATAAACGAGCCGAACTTGAACACCCAAAAACTCGACTCAAAAACTTGTGAACAAACTCGTTTATATATATATATGTGTGTGTGTGTGTCTGTATTAAACTAAATTATGAAAAATATGTTTATATTTGAAATAATATTTAATATTTGGGTCACATCAATAAAAATTTAAATTTACAGTAATTGATTGTATCTATAAAAGTCTAAGCATATTTGTATAAGATGATATAATATTAGATTGAACTTGTGAAACAAATTGAAACTTCTAATAGTTCTTGGTTCAATTACATGTTCAACATGATTTTATTGAATTAACCTAAATTTGATTATATTATTTTTAGAGTTGTTTCCAAAGTTGAACTAGCAAATCTCGTCTACAAATTTATTTGAGTCTTTGTTAAGCTGAGTTCAAAAAGCTCACGAACAAACTCGTAAACTAGTGAGCCTTGTGACGAGCCTAGCTTAAATAAGATTTTGAGGTCAAGAGAGAGCTCGAGTTCAAGCTCTAGCTCAATAGATTTTAGACGAGACGAGCCGAGCTTGAACACTCCAAAGCTCGGTTTGGCTCGGCTCGACTAGAATCTAACCCTACATGCAAATCAACAGGAAGGCTTAATGACACAAGAATCATTTTCGAAACTATAAGGTTGAGATTTCAATTTATAATCTAGGCAAACAAAGATTTATAGCTAATTGTACATAGACTTGATATCAGTTTAGACAATTAGTGAGCAGTTGCCATTTTCTAATTGTTGTACGTAAAAGATGCCATGGCCTATTTTGCCCTCCGTCCTCCTCACCCCATGTCTCTCCT
The DNA here is from genome assembly GCA_948243855.1 of Flueggea neowawraea. Classification (NCBI taxonomy): domain Eukaryota; kingdom Viridiplantae; phylum Streptophyta; class Magnoliopsida; order Malpighiales; family Phyllanthaceae; genus Flueggea; species Flueggea neowawraea. The sequence goes on from CAODLS012600263.1 coordinate 5,748, forward strand.
GACCCTAACGATGTAAATGAACCTAACCTAGCCCCTTATAAGTGGTTTGAAATTCAATTCAATAAGATATTGTTCGTATTCAACTCAATACATAAACGAGCCAAACTTGAATAATTTTTCAAGCTTGGTATATAAACGATCTAAGTTTGAGCAATTAACTTAATAATTAACTTGTTAGGCAAAGAACATGATCTCTCCACTCCACTCCCTCCCCCACCCCCCTCGACTTAAAGCCCTATTCTAAACCAACATTGAATTCTCTTCATGAGACGAACCTTACAACCATTTCTACTTGCACAACCCTTACTCTCCCTTCCATCATCATCCCTTAATATATATAAAGAAGACCCTACGATATTGGTCTGTCGAGGATTTCCAATTGACATTACAAAATCTCAGGATTCAAGCAACTATAAGAATCGCAAGGGAGAAAAACAACAAGGGAAATGTTTTAGGTTTCTTCACATTCATCAAGATGATGATTTCTCCACTATGTCGCGTACGTCAAATCAATTTTAGTAGTCATTCCTTGAGAGTGTACAAATCAAGGTTTGCAGTTAAGAAATCCATGTCCGCCAATCATTTACAAGCTATATGTTAGAAAAGCAAGTGTGAATGTAGATGAGTCCCACATTGGAGAATTGTGGAGTGTGTGAAGGACTTACAAGTGGTGTGGACCTATAAACTAATGCCTTAAGGTTTTGGATAAAGATGTGGTGTCATGCCCACTTATATGTTAGTGTAAGTTCTAGCCCTAATGTATTGTATCCAGATTATATATATATATATATATATATATATATATATATATATATATATATATTATGAGACATTGTTTTATCTCATTATTATTCTTGTGCATGTTTAATTTGATAAAACATCCATGAATAATGATTATGCTTAAGTTATCAAATATGTGATCTGGATAGTAAAGCATTGAAGCATAAGAGAATACTATTCTAAATATCCCTAGTCGATTATTGTCATTGCAATGACAATGAACCAAGACTAGTATGTACTCTATGAGATGATAATGTTTTACTGGTCATATGATATGAGATATCAATCAGAGAACATAAAACATGTTAGAGAATAGTGTTTTAGATCGATCCGTTTATGAGAATACTACATGGTTGAAAGGTCATAAGTATTTCTCATACAACGCTTATACTAGAATCCCTCGACCTGAAATCACTATGGATTCTTAGGTGATTTCTCGTATACTTTGACGTACGAAAAGTATGGGTATGATTGGGTATGTCATGAGTCATGCTAAGAAATACGAGCGAATTGAAGGGATTGTCACTCTCGAAGAGAGAGAAGATATCACCGACCACTTGATTAGTGAAACTAAGTAGTGTGTGGCCACACATAAACAAAGTGATAAGTGTTATTATTTGTTTTACTTAGTCAGGATCACTTATAAATCAATAAAATGTTTTAGCATAAATAAGAGTGACCGGGTTCCATGCCTTATGATAATCATGATATCGAGAGGCAAATGGTTGTATAAGGTTGTAATTAGGTTATGTTGATTCATAATTGACATTCATTTCAATTTAGGTAATCATAACGTCTTACTAGAGACCAATTATGATTTATGGACTTTGAATTAATTTTAGGTCCATTGTCAATATTGAATAAACATACAGGATTGTACACAATAAAGATCTGGGTTATGGCTTAAACTATCTTTCTTGTCGGACCATTAATTTATGTTGATAAATAAAACATAAGGAGATGGGCTCATGGTAAATTCGGCATACCTATTAGGCCAAGGAGGATTATGAATTAAACCTAGTGGAATTTTTTAATTAAATGGTTTAATTAAATAATTAAAAGGAAGGAAGAATAGTTCTTGTTTAAGGAGAGTCCTTGTTCAAGAAGATTCTTTGTTCAAATCTCCTATCTTATAGGATAGAAGAGGTCAGACACATAGTGTGCACAACCTAGGGTTTTAATTAAGGAAACAAAATCTAGGGTTTGTGTAGTGGAGTGGGTGGCATACAAAAGAGATAAAACTCTAGGGTTTTTCACGCCACTTTTGCCCTCTCTCTTGTTTCTTCTTAGTCGAAACTTAATAGGAGAAAATAAGAGAAATTAATTCTCTTACTCACTCTTGTTTATGGTTTGGCAATACACAACCAATGGGAGAAAGAAAATTTTTTTTCTTTGCGCTTCCATATAGCCGAAATACACAACACAAGAAAGCTATTTTTTGAGTGCTAGCACATATAGTCTAACCTAATAGATTCATGTGTGTGTGAGAGTAGAGGGGAGTTATCTTTTGGCAGTCCCTTTTTGGTCAATTAGTTTCGGCATTAGCTAAGGAGAAAGCGATCAAATTAATCTGGGGCTCTTTTTGGTGAAATAGCAATTCGGCTAGCGCACAAGGGAGGTAAATATATTCAGCCTTGATCAATTATTTTATGTACATAGATCCTTCTTTGTTTCTTGTGTGATATATAGTTTTTTTTCGTTGTGTTTGACGTTGTTTATTCGCATAAGAAACCCAACATTATATGCTTCTTCACTAGGTCCACGTGCGATGCGGTTCTCCTCAAGGCTCCACGGGTCCAACAAGTGGTAACATAGTCGACGATTCGGCTTGGACATGGACAAAGACAGGTACAATGTGGTAGTGGTTTGAGATTAGTGTGGTAATGTGGTAAAGAGATGTATTAACTAGTGTAGCCCCAATTTACTGTGTGAACGGCCGAAAAATCTCATAGATGGAAGGGTGGAGTCATGAGAGAAGCTCTTGGTGACACCATGGTGATGATCAAGCTCGAAAATAGTGAAAAGTTGTGTTGACTACTAAAGCCCTTGTGGATTGTCTAATGTGAGTAGGGTCAGCTTGTAGATGGGTACAGTCATAAAAAGAGCTTTTGGGTTAAAATTCCACATTAGTACTCGAGGAGATCCAAGAAAATTGTGCAATACTGAGAGTGGCTTCCATTGTATGGGGAGTACGAGTAAACTCAATGTAGAAGAAATTCACACTTGAGGGGGAGATTGTTAGAAAAGCAAGGTTCAATGGAGAGGAGTCTCACATCGGAGAATTATGGAGTGTATAAAGGACTTATTAGTAGTATGGACCCATCTTCTTGGATGATCACCATATGTGGTTAGATTGCTAAACTATTAGCACCTTAAAGTGTTTCAACTTGACCATTTTCAAGATCATTATTGATTTGAAGCAACAACATTTTTCTAATTATTTTATATAATATATATTTTTTTTGTTTTGGCAATTCTTTTTTATTCAGGTGGTTACGATGTAATTTTACCATGTGTATACTTGAGTTCAAACCCCAATAGAGGTGGTATTCTTGAAGGCTTTTTTTAGTATGTCGTAAAGATGGACCTCAAACACACATGGTTAAATCCCTATCAATATGCCCTCCAATGATGGTGCTACAGTAACATAGTGGTTTGCACCAAGTTTAGTTACGAGTTCAAACATTCTGTAGTAAAAGAGGATATATCCTTGAGTGCATACTTAATGAGGTTAACTACGACAGTGAAGTGGACAAGAATCTAATCAGTTTTACTTTCGACCGATGAGTAGCTAACATTTCTCAAGAGGCTAATTGCCCATGGAAGATTGGTTCATTATTGCTAAAGTTCAACGAACACAGCAAAGACGATGGCCTTGAAGCTTTTGAGAGCAATATTAAGAACAACATGGTTAAAGCTCGTCAAGCATGTGTCACGTGAGTTTTGTACCAGGATTTCATGGGATTTAATGCTGTAAAATTTGGATCGAATAGAGCAAAATTATAGCTAACAATTTGAGAAAAGAAATGAAAATAATTTGGACACAAGGATTCAAGTGGAAAACCCTTAAACAAATTAGGGTAAAAACCACTAGCAAGGATAGAAGAATTTCACTATGAGAAGAAACAATATGAGTTACAATAACCTCTCTTTATTATAAAGAGAAAAACAATTTTAATCCTCTCTTATAATAGGAGAAAACACTATTTTGTTTTTGAGAGAAACTCTCACCAACTCTCTATATTTCTCTCTCTCTAAATATGGGATGCTTTCTACAAAACTGGCTCGCAAAATACTCTCAAAATTGCTTATTAAAGTCACCTTGAAATGTTGCAGTCTTTGCCTTTATATATGCAATACCACCTCCTTATGCCAACTAATAATGTGTTGGAGAAATGCTAGCTTATGCCAACTAATAATGTTGATAAACATTATCTTATACAACTCATGCTTAGTTGTAATAAGAATTCAATTTGAATTTGAACTCTCCAATGATAACCTTAATCTAGTTGGCATATTCATCTTATCATAATCTTAGTTGTCATTTTCAAATTGAAAATAAACTTTTCAATTGCCATTTTATCTTAACAATCTCCCACTTGAAGATTTGGTTGAGGATCAATCAATCTTCACACCATTATTTCTTCCTTGTCATTCCCATGCTGCTTATGTCTTTACCAGGCCATTAGAGGATTGACACCAAATAAATTTGTCCGTATTGACTTCCTTTGTCATGAAATCTGCAAGGTTGTCTTTTGTATGAATTTTCTACTTATCCACTGTTCCTTCTTCTATTTTCTCACGGATAAAGTGGTATTGAACTCGAATATGTTTTGTTCTTAGAGGAAAGGTTGAATTCCTTGCAAGATGCAAGGCACTCTAACTATCACAAAACAAGAAAATCTTCTCTTGTTCATGTCTGAGTTCCTCCAATACCATTTTCATCCATGTTTCTTCTTTACTAGCTTGTGTAGCTGCTATATATTATGCTTCCATTGTTCTCATAGCCACAATTGGCTGCAAATTTGAAACCTAGCTTACAACTCTGCTAGCAAGTACAAACACATATCCAGTGGTGGATTTTCTTTTATCAAAATCACCTGCATGATCTGAATTAACATATCCTCTAACAATAAAAGTTGTTCCTCCGTAACATAATGCAACATTTGTAGTCCCTTTAATGTATCTAAGGACTCTTTTCACAGCATTCCAATGCTCTCTACCAGGATTCACCATATAAGAACTAACAACTCCCATTGTAGGTGCAATGTCTGGTCTCGTACAAATCATGGCGAACATTAAACTTCCCACTGCTGATGCATATGGTACTCGAGACATCTCCATCCTCTCTTCATTATTGCTAGGAATCATACTGGAAGATAACTTGAAATTAATAGGAACTGGGGTAGAAACTAACTTACAATCTTGCATATTGAAGCATTGCAAGATCTTCTTCAAATAATTCTTTTGAGAAAGCCAAATCTTCCCATTATTTCTGTCTCGGTAAATTTGCATTGATCGACTTCTAGCAAGCGCACTAGAATCGATGTAGTTTTATCAATGAGTATTCCAAGAGATATCAAACCTAAGAGAACGAGTACTAATGGTGATCAATTCGTAAAATAAAAGTAATAAATAACATGATTTGATTTTTTGGTTTTGAATTAAAAGACAATTAATAAACAAGCAATTGACAAAAGGAGTAAATAATAATTAATAAAGCGTTAGGACCTTCGAGATTTCAACTAAAGAATCCTACTTGCTACTTTAATGAATGAGATTTTAGGAATGAGTGTTCTCTCCACCAAGCTAGCCTAAAGCCTCTCTCAATGTCATTTATGCCATAATTATATTTACTAAAAGGGTCCTCTCGGCCTCAATTAGCTAAACTAGGTCCATTAAGCCATTAAGAAATTTCATCAAACACCTTGTGAGCAAACAATATCTCTATCCTAAACCACACAAGTTTAATGCTTGTGGGCCTCACCTAGCCTTCAACTCTCAATTCTTCAACTAGGCTTACCTAAACTACAACTATGGTGGTCAATCATAATCATAGTCAAGCATAACAAATCAATAAATCAATTTCATAGGCAATCATTCAAATTAAGAACATAAATCACAAGACCCATTAAAAATAAACTTCAAATATGGGATTCAAATGCACAAAAACAAAGCCCATTCATTAAATAACAAGTATTCATCAATAGCTTACATCTCGAAGTCCTAATAAGATATTTAAGCTACATAATTAAAGGAAACAAAATAAAAACAATAAAAGCAAAAGTAAAACATTGAAATCAAACACAAATTGTGAAGAATTAGAGGAAGGGTTGATGTAGATAATCCTCCTCAAGCCGCCTTTAAGAGATTCCTAACCTTCAAGCTTCCCCTTTTGTTCTTGCACAAAACCTTAGAATGATCTATCTCAAATTTGAAATAACAAAGAGAATGATTCTAGGAGTCACCAAGAATGCATAAAAGAGTAAGTTTTACAAGTACTTATACCCCTTTACATGACCTCAAAATCCTACAAAAATTCTCTCCAAAATGCCCTTAGAATGTGCCTTTGGTCCCCACTTGATTTGTCTTCATTTGGAGTTACTTTTTGGCCATTTGCAGCATGTCACGGTCATGACAGAATGAGTGTCATGGCATTGACACCTTTTTGTCTCCTTAAGCGTGCCCACGATTGTGGTTGTCTGGGTTAGGCGTGCCCACAGCCAGTGTCACGGCCGTGACAAGTTTCTGCCCAAAATGTGGCACTTGGTTTTTGCTTGTCACGGCCGTGACTTTTTTCTCACGGCTGTGACACCTCTTTTCACTTTGTTTCCATCATTTTCTTCATGGTTTCTTGAATTTACTTGGGTCCTTTCCATTTTCAATCATTTTTCCATCATTCCCAATTTATTTTCTTCACATTTCTCTCATCTTACAAAAATCACAAACATCATATTAAATTCATTATAAAAACATGATTTGTAGGACGAAAATATATGAATTCTTGCTTGATTTATCATGTAATTTTAGCATACATCATGCATCCCTAGAATTTATTTGTCAGTCCCAAGTCCTTCATTTCAAAGTCCCTAGCCAATTGTGCCTTCAATTCTTTAATAAGATCTTTGTTGGAGCCTACTACCAACATGTCATCTACATACAACAACAAAATGATAAAATCATTTTCACCAGACCTCTTAAAATATGCACAAGGGTCTGTATTAAGTCTGTTGTATCCAAGGCTCATGATGAAGGAATCAAATCTCTTATACCAACACCTCTACGCCTGTTTAAGACTGTATAGAGATTTGTTCAACCTACAAACTAAGTTCTCTTTTCCTTTTTCTTCAAAACCTTTTGGTTAGAGCATATAAATTTCTTCTTCAAGATCTCCATGAAGAAAAGTAGTTTTCATATCTAGCTACTCTAAATTTAGGTCAAATGTAGCACACACTGCCAAGACCAATCGAATTGTGTTAATTCGCACAACTGGAGAAAATATTTCATTAAAATCAATACATTCTTTTTGAGCATATCCTTTTACCACCAATCTAGCATGATACCGCTCCACTTGATCATTGTTATTATGCTTGATCTTATACACCTATTTATTGCTAATAGGTTTTCTTCCTTATGGTAACGACACAAGTTTCCAAGTTTGGTTGTTATGGAGAGCTTCAATTTCTTCTTGCATTGTTGTCATCCACAGAAACACATCTAAACTAATCATTGCTTCTTGGAAAGTTGATGGCGCTCCATCCTCTTTTAAAAGACAATATGCAATATTATTCTCCATAATATAGTCCGAGTGCCAACCTAGTCGTTTTGTTGAACGACTTGATCTTCGAATTTTCAGTGCCTTTGACACAATTGGTTCTTGTTCCTCATGCTCTGGTGCTGTTTCAGAAGAATCATTTTGTTGAGATTCTTTTTCTACCTATACTAATGTAGTCTCTGGAATTTCTTTGACCATGCTACCATCACCTTCTTCATTCTGTAATTTATCTTCTATGAAGATAACATCCCTGTTGACTATAACCTTGCGGGTAGTGGGATCCCACAGGTGATACCCCTTTATTCTGTCAGCATACCCAAAGAATAGACATTTTTTAGATTTTTGATCTAGCTTTGTAGTTTCTTGAGCATTATACATCACATATAATAGACTTCCAGCTATATGGAGGTTTTAATAATCAGCTTTCTTCCCAGTCCACACTTCCATCGATGTCTTCAACTCAGTTGCTGTTGATGGGGATCAATTGATCACATAACAGGTGGTATTAACTGCTTTTGCCCAAAATGGTTTTTCTAAGCCTGCAGCTCCCAACATTGCTTTTGTCCTTTATAACAAGGTTCTATTCATCCGTTCTGCCACTCCATTTTACTGTGGAGTATATGCCATAGTGAACTGTCTTTTGATGCCTTCGTGTTTGCAAAATTCACCAAACTCATTACTGGTGTATTCTCCTCCATTATTTGTCCTTAAACACTTGATCCTTTTTTTAGATTCAAGTTTTACTCGCGCTTTGAATACTTTGAAGACTGCAAACACATATGCCTTCCTTTTGATATGATACATCCAACATCTCCAGAATAATCATCTATGAAGGACATAAAATACTTTTCTCCTCCTAGGGACAATATCAATGTTTGCCATACATCAGAGTGAATTAATTCTAGAGTTTCCTTGATTCTAGAATTTGATGTGCTAAACTTCAACATGTGTTGCACTTGTAACACAATGCTCGCAAAAGGGTAAGGATACCTTTGTAAGTCCTGGAAGTAGATTTTGCTCCTCAAGAATTTTCATTCCTTGTTCAGACTTATGTCCAAGTTTTTGATGCCACACCATTGAAGATCTTTCACTTGGACTAAAATAAAAAGATGATTCTCTTTCTTGCAGATTCCCTCCTTTTAAGTAGTACAAATTAGCCTTCACATTTTCTCCCAACTTTAATTTGATAGTCCCAATACCAATAATCTTTAAGGCGTGATCATTGAAACTATACACAGATCCTTCAGAGATAGGATTATAATCATGGAACCATTCTTTTCGAGAGGTCATATGAAAGGAGGCTCCAGAGTCAATGAGCCTTACATCAACAAATCTCTTTTTGCCTTATGAAGTTGTCACTGTTTTACAGCACAAAGCATCACAATTTTCTGAGCTACTTGCCAAATTTCCTTGAAGATTAGAATTTTTCTTATTCAAATTCCAACAATCCTTTTTTAGGTGACCTTTTTGCCACAGTGGTAGCACTTCATGTTCTTTTTTACTTCTAGACTTTGATCTACCACCCGCTTAAGCCACGTTCCATTGATCTCCCTCTCGTTACAACTAATGCCTCCACTTGTTGTGAACTAACCAACTTGTCTTCCTTGTTTTTGAGCCGATATTCTTCTTCAAAAATAGCAACTGCAATATCATCAAAGTTTAGATAGTCCGTGAGGACATTATTTGTTAGATTGGTGACGAGTTGATCATATTAATCAGGTAGACTTTGAAGTAGAAGTTCATCACGTTCAAATGGCTCTATTTTATAACCCAAAGAAGTGAGTTGAGAAAATAGAGTATTCAAAGTATTGATGTGCTCTATCACCGAAGTAGATTCAGACATTCGTAGAGTGTATAATTTCCTTTTAAGGAAAATCTTGTTGTGAAGTGACTTGGCCTCGTACAATTTTGTGAGATGATCCCAAATCTCCTTTGTCGTTTTCTTTTCCTCTATGCTTGACAACACTTTATTTGCAAGTGCTAAATGAAGATTTGCAATAGTATTCTCATCCATCTCGTTCCACTTATTGTCATTTGTGAAGTCTGTCGGCCTCTCGCTAATAGCTGCTAGGCAGTTATCTTTTCTCAAGATAGCCTTTATTTTCAATTTTCACAATGAGAAATTACTCTCATTGAACTTCTCAATCTCAAATTTTATTGCTGCAATCGCTTCTATTAACATCCAAACCTGCTCTGATACCACTTGTTGTAAAATTTGAATCGAATAGAGCAAAATTACAGCTAACAATTTGAGAAAAGAAATGAAAATAATTTGGATACAATAATTTAAGTGGAAAACCCCTAAACAAATTAGGGTAAAAACCACGGGTAATGATAAAAGAATTTTACTTTGAGGAGAAACAATAGGAGTTACAACAACCTCTCTCTATTATAAGGAGAAACACAATTTCAATCCTCTCTTATAATAGGAGAAAACCCTCTCTTTTGTTTTTTGAGAGAAACTCTCACCAACTCTCTATATTTTTCTCTCTCTAAATATGGGGTGCTTTCTACAAAAATGGCTCACAAATTGCTCTCAAAATTGCTCATCAAAGTCACCTTGAAATGTTGGAGTCTTTGTCTTTATATATGCCAGACCACCTCCTTGTGCCAACTAATAATGTGTGGGAGAAATGCTAGCTTATGCCAACTAATAATGTTGATAAACATTATCTTATACAACTCATGCTTAGTTGTAATAAGAATTCAATTTGAATTTGAACTCTTCAATGATAACGGTAATCTAGTTGGCATATTCATCTTATCATAATCTTAGTTGTCATTTTCAAATTGAAAATAAACTCTTCAATTGCCATTTTATTTTAACATTTAATAGGTAGCATCTATGGGAATTTTCGTTTGCAATCAAAAGATGTACAAGCTATGCCACTAGATTTTTCCTAAAACTTTTTTGTTAATTGTTATTGATGAACAAAATTTCAACGATAATGACTTGTAAAAAAAACTACGACTAGTCTATCTCTCCTCTGTTTTCATTGCTAGAAAAATATTCCTTTTAATCATGTTCAAACATCTAAGGGCAGCTCCAACATTTCCCATTGGCCCCGCATTAGAATTGGTTCCCTGTTGTGGGGAACCAATGGGAAAGAAAAAAAGTGGGGCGGTCTGCAACAGGAAAGACCACCCTATAGGAAAAGAATATTTTTAAAATTTTTTTAATAGGGGAAGTCGACCGACCATTGTTTATTTGCAAAGGTGTCCAATTTTTTTTATTCTATTTTTTTTGTATTTTTTCTCTATAAATACTCTCTTCTTCCAATTTCATATTTCTCATTTCATTTCATCTCCTATCCATTCTTCTTCCATCAAAAAAATGGATCCTAATTCTACCAATTCTCAAGAACCCAATCCAAATTATTTGTCAAGTTCTGAAAATCAATCATACAATTTTCAAATACCAAATTTTCCAAATCCTCAAGTTTCGCCTTACCAATTTTTTCCACAAAATTTCATGTATAACCAAAACACCTCTAATGCCCAAAGTATTCCATTTCCTTTTCTCGCACTGCAAATCCAAAATATGCAATTTCCTTTTCCCTACCCCAATTTTCAAAATAATTTCGCCAATTTGGATATTGGTTATGGGACAAATAATTTGAATGCTACGGGATCAAATTCCTTATCTGATTATCAAGTTCCAACCATTTCAACACCACCAACAAATAAGTCTTCTTTTCCAACAATTGATGAGGACACGGAATACGTAGAGAAGCGCCTTCCATGGAGAATAGAAGATGATCGAAGACTCGCACGAGCGTGGATACCAATTTCAAATGATTGAGTTGTTGGCAATTGCCAAAATGAAAAAGCATATTGGAACAAATTACTAAATATTTCAATGCAAATTGTGGAAATGACACGCCCAGAAAAGTGAAAGCCATCAAGAACCATTGGTATTGGTTAGTACCACTTGTGAATGAATTCAACCAAATCTTCAACAAATTGAAAGACAAACATCGTAGTGGTTGGAGTGATGATCAAGTGAAGGAGCATGCTTGTGAATTATTTTTTCAAAATCGAAGAAAACATTTCACCCATGAGCACGTTTGGACATTGCTCAAAGACAAGCCAAAGTGGAGAATGAACCGCTCGCTCCCGAACTCATAAAAAAGAACAAAGAATAATGAAAGTTGTGCTTATACGAGTTTAGATACAAATGTGGAGGCAGATCCGACGATGATAAGGTTCGGCCAATGGGCCAAAAGGCATCGAAATCTAAAGTAAAATGAAAGAGGAAAGGAAAGAGAAAGGAGACCGAGTCAAGTGGGTCGCCTTATATAGAGGACGAAATCTTGGACAAATAGACATCAAAGAAAGATAAAATTATGCAGTATAAGGATTACGATATAATGATGAAGGACACCGGCAACATGAATCTGATACAACTTGCCCTGCATGAGAAGATGATGGCTAAGATTAGAGTGAAATAGGGGATTTAATGAAAATTTGGTTGAACTTTAATTTTTCGTTATTATATGTCTTATGCAATCTTTAATTTCAAATATAATTTAATTTTTAATGTTAATTTAATTTTTATGTAATTTTAATTTTAAATATGATTCAATTTTAATATTGATTATTATTTTGATGAAGTGTATATTTTTTTCCAAATTTTTTTGGTATTATTCGTTAAATATATAATATTTTGCTAATTAAAAATAAATATCCGTTTAGGTAGGAAAATATATTTTTGTATAGTATATATAGTGAAAGAAAATTAAATAAAAAATATAGTAATGATGAGTCACATAAAAAGAGTCCAATAAAAATATAGCTATTAAAGTAGAATAGTATAATGAGAAAAATATTAATAAAAATTGATGTATTAATGATGTGATAGTGATTTAGACTCAAAATGAGATCAACTGTTAGAGATGCCTAAGTTGGGTCAGTAAAAGACCTAAGTTTGGCCAGTAATTAAGCAGAGGCTAGTAGTGTTTCGATTAGTACTAATGTAGTATAGCAACTAGCAGTGTGGTGTGTAGAGGTACAAGTTCTCGATATTTGATGAACACTGAAAAGTGAGGAGTATGTTACACTGAATAGTGCTGAAGAAGCTAATCTCTTGACTGGTCTGACTCATTGTCACCTTGTATATTCCTAGATTCTTTATTTTTCTTTATTTTTAGCTTCCATATATTTTTCATTACTGCAAAAGGAGAATCGAAGTTGGTGACTTTATCCCACGTTACACGTAGAGCGCATTATCATAGACAGTACGATGTATCTTTAGGCTTAGTAAATTATCTAATTATTTATTTAGTTTAGACTTTTTTCCACCGAATTTTAGACTAATTATAGTCTCAGTTCACTTCTTTTACGATACTTAATTATTTCAAAATAATCAATACAAACACTTAAATACACTACCTCAGTTATTTCTAAGTTCCCAACTTCTTCCGCTGTGAACAAGTACCGCGCATCATGATCCGTTCCTCGAATGCTTATACGGGAAAGTTGACTCCAGGGGTTGCTTTGAGAAATCCTTTCTTTCTCGTCCACTCAGGGAAGGAGCGTCGATGGAACTTGTCTTGATTGTGCTTTTCTCCCGAAGAATCGGTGCCGTTCGAGAATTGGCTTGGAATTGGTATTTCTGTCACCTCAGTTGTTTCAAAATATTTAATTCACTAAATGTGCTCCCAAAAATCACCTTGAGACTTTTTTGATTTGAATTAACTTTTCCAATTTAATTGACCTTATAAATTAACCTTGAATTGCATCGTAATTTAATATTTAAAAGTGGATATATTAATATACTATTCTAGTATATAAAGACATTATTACTAATTATAAACAATATAAAGACATGATTTTGGCAAAATAGCAACTTAAAAATTATTTCATTTGTAAATCATTTTATTTGCTTTTGAGAATTGAACTCTCGATATTTTTACTACTGAAATTGAATTTAGTACCAATGAAGTACAAACTTGTTAGTGTATTCAATAGATTGTTAATTTGTTTGTATATTCAATAGAGGTATATTCAACACATCTTAACATTGTAGTACAGCAATTTTTCTCTTATTCGCCATTAACATTTATTAACTCTAACTTATCTTGGCGATTGAAATTGAAGGGTATCCATTTGTAAAATAAAATTTTAATTTTATTAATATTTTAGTAATTAATTTATAATTTTCTGAATAGATTTTATTGAATCTTAATTTTGGCTTATGCAAATATGACGCCTCCTCTCATCCTAAATTTAGGAACAAGCTTATTTTTTTGGAAAAAAGAAAAGAAAACAAATGAGAAATTAAAAAAAAAACCCTAATCTCAGATAATCTTCAGTGTCTACTTGTCGTTTCATATAAATGTAGTTATTGCACATGGAAGTAGTACCCTGTGGTCTGGAAGTGACGGGTCAACCAATCAAACCCTAATTTCTCACCAATCACATCTGCCCTATCTATCTATATTCATAAATAAAAACCTTTTTTCAAAACCACATTTCATACATTCTTTTTAATTCTATACGAAAATAGTATTTTCGTGTCTCCTTAATTACATCTACCCCCTTCGTTCCCGCTGAAATGTTCTTTATCACTGGACCCAACAAAAAAGCATCCCAAAAGAAAAGAACAGTGATCTATGACAATCCTTGCAAATATCTTTGCCTTTCCACATCCATTCCACCCATTAGAGTTGTAAAATTGGAATCTAAATCGATAAATTGAACTGAAATCGAATTGATCAAAATTGAAATTGAACCAAAATCAGCCGATTAAAATTGGAGGGTTACAGTTTAGGTTCCGGTTCCACTCTTTTAGAAACCGTCAAACCGCCGGTTCAATTGGAGGTTTGAACCGGAGATTTGAACCGCCAATTCAACCGGTGGTTTGAACCGGTAGTTCCAACAGTTATTTTCTTTTTTTTTTCTTTTTTTTTTCTTTTTTTTAACTCTATAAATACCCCCACCCATTTTTATCAATTTTACACCATTTCTTCTCTCTCAATCTCTTATACACTCTCATTCTCTCAAAAATTTATTTTGCTATAAATTGCTCTTATTAATTATTTATACATTTTATTATTGCAATTACGTTTTCTATATTTTTTAAAGTTATTTTTTACAATTACATTTTTCAAATTTTTTCTACTTTTTTACTATAGTTCAATTTAATTGTTTTGTTATTTTATTACATTTAATTAATATTTGCATATTTATTTTGGAGTAACAAAAAATTTTGGTGGAAATAGAAATTTTGAAAGTTTTGAAGTTGAAAATATTGGAACTCAAGAGAGTCAAACTCAATCAATTCCCACCCAAGGAGATGAGGGGAGAGTGGGAGAAAGAGTTTCTAGTTTCGATATTTTTAAATTTTATTTTAAGAAAATTTTTAATTTAACTTATCATTTTAATTTTCTAGTTTTTTTTCTTTTTTACTTGTATTTTAATTTATCATGTATTGTTAATTATTGTATAGTTATATTATATAATTAAATTCGTTATTGTAATCACGGTATTTTTTTGCCACAAGTTAAGACATCTAATAAAATTTAATGAGTTTTTTTCTAATTTTGTTTAAAATTATGTGATGTAATTACTAGTAGAATAATTAATTTGTTTGAAAATTATTAACAAAAATCTTTGGAATATAATGTATTATTGGTAATATAGTTAATTATTAAATAAAACAAAATTTACAAACCGGAAAAAATTGACGGGATAAAATAACGGATTAAAAACAAAATTTCGAAGAAAAAACGAACCGAAACTAAACCGACGGTTAAACCGATCAAAACTGGAACCGAAATCGAACCGAACCAAAACCAGACCAAACAGTGGAAACCACGGTTTGGTTTTGGTTCTCACATTTCACAAACCAGAACCGACACACCTCTACCACCAATGATGAACCAAAAAATATTTCAAGGGCACCATTTATATATAAAAAATAAAATTTAAATATATTTGTAAGTATAATTAAGAAAATTTAAAATATATTAAGTTAAAATTTAATAAAAATAACAATAAAATAATTCAGTACACATATTGGTAGTGCTACAACTAAGATTTGTTAACCGTAATACTGTCAACAGTACCAGAACGGGTCATGGTGTTTTTTCAACCGGTAAAGGTGGTAAAATCCATTCTTCGAGTTTTCATGTTTTGAAAATGTTGGATGATAACTTCATTATCAATACTTCTAAAAACCTCTTTCTCAACATAGCACACTAAACAATCAGTGAGAAAGTCATCTCCTATTTTGTTACGCAAATCTGTCTTCACAATATTCATCATGGAGAATACTCTTTCCATAGTAGCAGTAGCAACTGGTAAAAGTAAAACTAACTCGATAAGAAAATATGCCAAATGAAAAGTAGTATGAATTCTCACCTCAACCATCTTCTTCGCAAGATCTCCAATATTGTTTAGTTTAGAAAAAGTTGCATTTCCTCTCATTTCATAAATCCAAGCCTTCAATTATTCATCAAGCTTTATTCGATCTTGCTCTGAAAAATCTTGCGGATATAATTCTGCAAGTCGTACTAGCTTGGAAAGGCTGAAATTGGAGAACGAATGTTTGGGATCAAGGCATGTCATGCACAAGAGTAATTATGTTCTTGACTCAGTGAAACGATTCTCCTTCTCCTGATCAATACGGTCAACAACCTAAAAATATAGAATAATATTAATTCTAATTTCAAAAACATAGTTAAGTAGTGTAAAATAGGAAATAATTTAGTACCTGACAAAATATCTCAACTTGAAAGTAATGATAGTAAGTTATAGCATACCCAGCGCGTTTAGAGCGGATGCAACCTGGAACATTATCTTCATATTAAGAATGATAATATCATTTGTAGTACAAAAATTGTTGACATCTTTCAATTGCTCATCCTATCCATTCTCCTTGAAATCTTGAAATTGTTTTTTGGTATTTGAACCAAACTCAAAGCCTCTATAATATTCTGATCTTTTTTTTGCAAGAATTGTGACAAACCATTTGTCATACCCAATACTAGCTTCATCAAGTGAGCAATAAACACAAATTCATAATTCTCCATTTTGTCAACCAAGCTAACTACACGACATCGACATTTGTCTTCAGTTCCATCAACATATATATTTTCAAGCACTTGAATCATTGAGGACCACATACTTAGAAGACGGACAATTGTTGTAAAGTGTGAACCCCAACGTGTAGCTCCCGGTCGAGCTAAACTTGTTTCTTGATTCAATCATCTTCCGGTAGAAATATCACCATGTTCTAAACGCTCCACCATATTTTCATGTTGTTGTTGTCGGAGAGCATCTTTCTTTTGCAAGAAGCCCCAACCATGTTCGCAATCAAAGACATATATTCAAAAAAATACCAACAAATTGGTTTCCTCCTGAAACAGCCACAACAACTAATTGGAGTTGGTGAGCAAAACAATGAACATACCTTGCACATGGATTTCCATTTAAAATCAAAGTCTTCAATCCATTAAGTTCGCCTCGCATATTAGAAGCCACATCATATCCTTGACCTCTAATATTCTAGATTAATAATCCATGTTTAGCAAAGAAATTATCAATACCACTTTCAAAGATAGTGCAGTAGTGTCACTAACATGAACAACTCCAAGAAATCGTTCCACCACTGCTCCATAGTTGTTCACATACCTTAACACAATCGTCATTTGCTCTTTTACCAAGCTATCTCGAGCCTCAACTATCAATAAAGAAAAGAACATGTCTCCAATATCACTAATAATGGCTTTCGTTGTTTCGGATGCACAATTACTAACAATGTCCTTTTGAATTCGAGGGGAAGTAAGAAGATTATTTGTCGGTGCATTCTCTTTAACTACCTTCCCAACATCAGGATGCACAAACTATACCAATCAAGAATTTCAAGAAAATTACCTCTATATAGCGATTGTGACGACTCGTCATTCCCACGAAAAGTCAACCCACTCCCAAGAAGCAATCTAACAACATCTACACTTGCTATCAAATGCGTGCAGTAGGCAGCACCTATTACTTGCTTTCCAGAAGATAAAGATCGTGTCACACTTTGTCTTTGATCTTTGAAAGCAAAATATAATGTTTGAGCATCGTTATGAATACTTCCTTGAGCTCCGACATGGTCTTTAAATTTTTCTGAAGTCTTCTTCCAATTTCGGAATCCCAT